>JAOSBL010000002.1:33573907-33588750 GCA_027568915.1 Erythroxylum roraimae | reverse complement strand
GATTAGGTGATAAAGTGGGAAGTTAGAGGTATGAGGAATTATTTATTAATGTGAGAATGTAGGATATACTCAAATGGAAACAAACGTAGTGATATGGAATTAATAAATAAGGGGGCGATTGGTTCGCATTGGAGAATGATAATAAGAATGAGAATAAATATAGTAAGGAATGAGAATGGATATTATCATTATAATTATGTTGGTTGGTTAAGAGGAAAGAATGATTACCATTGCCATTAATATTGGTTGGTATGTAAAAAATATTGAGAAATAAAATTTTATATTTTAATTAAAATATTGTAATTAATTAATTAATTACATTATAATTAATTAATTAGCTACAATTAAAGTGTAACTAATTAATTAATTATTTTTAATTAATTATAATGTAATTAATTGTAATACTTTAATTAATGAATAATTATATTTTAATGAATTATAATGTAATAAATTAATTATTATTAATATTTTAATTAATTAATTACATTAATAATTAATTAATTACAATATTTTAATTAATAAATGAATTATATTTTAATTAATTATATTGTAATTAATTAATTATATTTAATTCATTAGTATTAAAAATATTTTTTAAAAAAGAGTCACTATTAAGGAATGAGTTTCATTCCTCTACTAAATGGAGGTATGGAGGATTTCTCAAAAATAGGATATCAAACTATTACCCCTTATAATGATAATCAACAACTAACTACTTACTTTTCATTTCTTACCCATCAACTCCTTCCTAAACTCATCAACTAAACACCTCTTAAGATTTTTGGGTTAAATAGAATGAAGATGATTGCTATTAGAAGCCCATTGGTGATGATGAATAAGATTTTAGAGTTGAGGATATATAGTAAAAATCTTAAAGGTAAATAATAAATAAATAAAGGGTGATTGTATAGGAGATAAATAATATATTTGAATGATGAGAAATGATATATGGTTGACTAATTGGTGAGATAGTATACATGGAAGCAAAGATACAAACTAATAGGCAAAGCTTTAGTGCTTATTTAGATGGGCTTATATCAATAGAGTTTTTTTGAGAAGAACTTTTCTAAGAAGCCAGTTGACTGTTTGGCTGTCATTTAAAAAAGAGTTTTTTTGAAAAAATTTCATACAGTAAACTGTTTGGCGACATAAAAATGAAAAACACTTTTAATTTTAGCTATATTTTATTTTATAATAAATATTATTTAAAGTATATTAAACAATATGTAAAGCATAATATATTAATTATTATATAATTTTAAACCATATGAAACATAAATAAAAATATATCTAACAAAATATTTTATATGGGTTATAACATAAGTAAAACTATTATAAAAATAAATATTAAAGCATATAAAAAAGTCAAATAATATTATATAATTCTTAAAATAAATGTGAAGATGAGTTTGTGGGTATTGTGGAAATTATGTGTAAAACATAAGGGCAAAAGAGATTAAAAATAAGCTCATTAATTGATCTGAAAATTTTACTAAAAAAATACTTTTTTGAGAAGCTCCAAATTTGAGCTTCTTAAAAAGCTATATTTTAGCTACCAAAAAAGGTATATCTATTAAAAAAGTGCCTTCTTATTTTACAGTCAAACACTCATTTTTCTTAAAAAAAGCTTTTGTTTTATTCACCCTTTAAAAGCTTGCCCAAATAGGCACTTAATGTGATGAATTAGAATTAAAGTGAGATTTAAGTACCGTTTTGGATAATTAATATTGGATAGGCAGAAAGTGATTAAGTGCTTAAGAAGTACGTTAATTATGATGAAAAAGAATGAAAATACATGGATGGTTATATGTAAAGGGAATAGATGTATGGATATGATGACGATATTGGATAGAGATATCTATAGGATGATGAATTGATGATTGATGACTAGTTTGGGTTGGATTAAGACGTAACAATTAAGAGGATAGATAGTGACATATTTAACAAAACTAGGTAATATTCGAAAAGGAAAGTAAATTGAGATGGAAAGTAAGATACAAAATTTCTATTATTTGATACGATATCATTTGCCAAGATTTTCTAAATAAATTATGAATATGTATATTTTTGTCTTGAGATTAGTTTATTATGCTGTCCTGACAAAGTCTGGTAAGAACTCTATTATCTTGACAAGGTCTGGTAAGAACTCTGCTTATAAGCCCTTAACGTTTTTTTATTATCACACTTTGTGGTATTATTATTATTATTAAATTTTAATGTTAGTATTTTCTTTACTGATTATTATATTCATTATATATATTTTTTGTTTGTTTTTATGTTTTTTACCTTTTTAACCTGCATCACTATTATCCTGTGGGTCTACTGAAAATAGCCTCTCTATAATATAGGAGTAAGGCTGCGTACTATCAGGCTCTCCAAATCCTGCTTCATTGCTAGATTTTGGGGTATGATAATGATGATGATTCCGTGGTTACTTTCAAAAAATTACATTTTAAGAGTAATGCCTTCTAATTTGTAAAAAAAACATTTGTTAAGAGAGGGAGAGTTGTCACGTCATCTTATTAATTTATATTTTCTCATATAGAGTGCTTTATTATAATTATTTTGATTCTTAAACTTGAATTTTTAAATAATTTGCATTTTAATTTTCTATTAATAGTAATTTTTTTGGGTCTTAGACTAGGATATTTATCGGCGGACCCAGTGATTAATTCCCTCGCAAGTTTGTAGGCATCGTCTCGGATTAAAATTTTGTCACATGTGTGACATATATACTAATTGTGCTACATATAAAATAAATTATTTTAAAAAACTAAAATTTTAAATCCAACCCAAACAATTAGGAATGGTAAAAGGCGCGATCTATTTGACCTAACTTGGGTCCAAGTTGACCAGGCTACAGGTCGAAACTATTCAGCTAAATCGGCCTACGGGCCAGCATGAGTTGGGATTGCCCAACTTGTGGCTTAACGGAAAAGTATAAAATGATGTCATTTTTTTAATAAAAAATATAAGATTAGGTTGGCCAGCCAATGGGTCAGGTTGAGTTAGTCTAGAAGCGACCCGAGCCCAGGTCCAGCTCAATGTCATATCTACAAACCATATTTAATAACTTCACTCATGAATTACAAAAGTAAATGAGAAAAATATAATGTTGAGATATGATATAAAAAAAAAGTTTAGTGACTTGTGCGGCATTTGTGAATGTGATGGCTTTTTAATTTTTTACAATTAATTCTTTATTCTAAGATTTATTCAATAAATTCTCGTAACTTATCAAGAACTCGTATATACAGAATACGAGTTCTGTATATACGAGTTCTAAGAAGGATATTTCTTCATCTTTTGCTTATGCATCCTTGACAACTAACAAATTTGCAAATTCAGTCCTTTTAAGTTTTAACTCTATAAATAAGCTAAATGAATATTTATACTCCTCTTGAAGTTGCTTTTGAAGGCTTAGTTATAATTTTTTTCATAAGAAAAAAGTAGATATATGCGTAAAACCTAAATAACAACGACAATATTCACTAAGAATCCTACTAAAATGTGGAATTTAGGGATCTAATAGTATGCAGCTTTACCTCTCTATAATAAAAAAAAACTATTTTTGACATATATACATGTCGTACAAATTAACAACAATTTTAAATATCAATAAATACATATATATAGAGAGAGAGAGAGAGACTCCTGGGAATGCCCCTCGAAAAGCATAGTGTAACACCCCACTCCTGCATGTGCATATGCATATACACCTTATGTAATGTATGAACATGAGATTTGTTTTCTTAATTTCTCTGATTGATCTCACATGTATCAAATTTTCAGGATTCTAACCTTCTGTAGGGAAACGGGATGCTACACATAGCCCTTTCGAGCTTTTTCTCAATTTGGAGTTAGGTCGCCACAATTGAGTTTTCTTCTTCTTCTTCGAGCCCCCGAGAAGAAGAAATAGAATTTATGTGCAGTCTATGACCAAGCTCAAGACGCTTCTCTACGTCGTTCTGTAACGACAGGTAACCGTTAAGATCAACAGGTTGCTCTTGAGGGAAAACTGGATTCGGGAAGCCGGGCTGGGAGTTTGGTTGGTTTACGGTCAACCTCGTGCCTGCCGTTTCCATTCCAGACGGGGGACTACCAAGCATCGAAGTCCAACCTGACGTTTAACTAAAAAAATTGAAGAGAAGTACTTCTTAATCAAACTATTAAGGCTATCTATAAAACAAATGACTCTGAAGGAAAAAATTTAGAAGACTTAAGAGAATGATAAATACCTCTCTATACGAGATCATTTATCTGTATTTTAGTACGCCAAAATTTTATATTACAGGCAATATATTCGGTAGATTTTAACAAAGTCAAATCATTTTTTGATCATTTCACCTTAGTTCTTCTTGGGTCTTCTTATTACAGTCTTTAAGTACCATTTTTTAAAATGTTCTTACTGAAACGTTAAAATATTTCCTTTTAATATATCCGAATTACCTAAATTTTGTTCCTTTTAATTTATTATTAATACCAACCATATTTAATTTATTTAATCTATGCGTAAAACCTTAAACTTGGTAAAAAGAAAAGTCTCTTTCAATGTCCTTAAGAGGTAAGTAAAAGAAAATGGAGAATAAACTCGAACTCTATTTAATAACAATTCTTAACATAAGAAGCCTTGTCGTTGGGTATTTTTCTACGTGTGTGCTGTTTCACCCACTCTTTCGTTAGGTTTCCAATTTTAAATTTCCGTGAAGATTTCATGCCTTACCATTGACCAGGACAACCTTTTATAGCAGATTACGTATAATTAAGATTAAAGTCACTATCAAAGTAAGTGCAAATCCAAATAACTCACGTCAAGTCTAAATAATTTACCCATAGAAACTTTAAGGTTACTATACATCCTGTTTTTTTTTTAAAGATAAGCCTATGAATTATTGGCCTTTTAAAATATGTCGTGATAGCAAGATTTCTACTGAGTATTGTTGTTGTATACATCTCTTTTATCTTATCATCGGAATTTTTTTAAAAGAATAGACAACACACGTGGTGGAAATAAGTAAGGTTCGAAATATTTCCCCCATAAGCTATAGCTTTTGAGATCAGTGGTATTAGAGCTCCAAGTTACGGCCTGATAATTGCCCCACGTCGTGAGTTCGATTCCTAGAAAAACGGGAGTTGCTCATCGGTCTAGGTTACGCCGCTATCCACAGAAGCGTAGTGGAAATGAGTAAGGTTCGAAGTACTTCCCCCACAAGCTATAACTTTTGGGATTAGTGATTAAATTCCAACCCAAATATGTTGATGAGGTCTTAAGGTCCTCATCTTATAAACTTGCTAAATTTCGGAAAAATTAAGCTAGGGATGGCAATGGACCGACTCATGAGCTAGACTTAGGTTCAAATTAACTCGAAGCTCAATTAGTCATCTTTTTGTTTAAAAGAGTTAGACCTTAGGTAGGTCTAAGTCTGGACAATCCGGATCCGAACTTAATTTAAAAAAGACGTTGTAATTCTTAAATTAATCATTTGAATTAACAATTAGAATCATATTTCTGTTAAATGATGCACTTAAGAATAACTGCAAAATTGTTAATAACTTAATTGAAAATCAAATTTAAGGTGGCGTGACCAAAAACGGTGTCAAAGGGTCGAGAGCATATCCAATCGCAAAGCGGCATAAACCGGGGGCAATGGCAAAGTCGCAATTCGGTGGATTTACACGGGCAAAACACAAGCGGGGTTTATCCGAACAAGAAACTTCACATTAATTGAATTAATAAATAATAAATCCACCATTTCGGACGCCAAAGGAAATTTAAATCCAACTAAATCGTTGCTTTAAAAACTCCCACGTTCACTCTCTCTCTCAATCATTCTCTCTGTTCTCTGAGGAAGGAAAAAAGAAAAAAAGAAAGAAAAGAAAAGCACTTCTCTTTCGTCCAATTATAATTGAAAATTTCTGTTTGGAAAGAGAGGAAAAGGAGTGAGAAAATTTGGCGTCAGATAGTAGCAATAGTTGAGGTATACTTCTTATGCTATACATCAGCAGGAAAAAAAAAGGTTTTTGTTCTCATTTTTTAGTTCGTTGTGTCACTTTTCATGTGTATGATCGTTTAAGTGCTAGAAGTGGCTGTCCGTTTGGTTTAATCTTGGAAATACTGTAGGCCCATTTCGGGGTTTGGGTTTTATAATGTGGGAATTATGTTGATTTCTGAAATGGTAGTGTAGTTTGATCGAATTGGCTGATTGTTTCGGTTTTTTTTTAAGTTATGCGAATGAAGTACTTTTTGGGTTGATTGAATTGGCTGATATTGGTTTTAGTTATATATTCAGTGGTGATTTTGTTGGGAGATGTGAGAGGAATTTTCTTTGAATTAGAAGATTTTGCTTTGCTAAATAGTCATTTGAACTTTGAAATTATGTTTTTCACCTACCCTTCTGTTTTGGTGAAAACGTTCGATATTTTTTTTTCCCTGAAAATCAGTGTTTTGGTAAGTATGTTTTAGGTTTCTTATGTATGTGTGTAGCTTAACTGCTATTCCTTACTGTTTTGTGATTCAATTTTGTCGAGTTTTAGCAATTTTATTTAACTAGGAAATCTGCTCAGAACGACCACTTCATTTGAAACAAAAGGGAGGGGGATGGTTACTTAATAATTTCTTGAGCTTCTTAAAGTTTGCTGTCTATATAATTTATCAAGTATTGACTGCTTTATTGCATTAAATTTCACCTTGCATGTTTTCCTGTCATTTTTTGTTTGTTGCTTGCTATGTGCAATTGTATTTGTTCTTTTTGATTATTTAACAGAGTTTAGTGCTCCTCTATATATGGTTGTGTTCCTTTTAATATTTTTGACGCATTGTGAACTTCTTTCTTTTAGGAGAAAGACGATGTGATGCAGTCTTCAAATCATTTATCTGCTGGTAATTTGTCTTAATCATCCCTTATTCCTGTTGGACACAATATTGTGTATTCTAACTGTTTTAGGGATTTTGTGTCCTAGATCCTACTAATTCCTCGCCAATTAATGGCCCCAAAGAATTGAGAAATAATGGATGGGGGATTTCACCTGGATCTAATGCCTATAATGCCTCACCTGATGCGTCCCTCTTCTCCAGCTCATTGCCAGTTCTTCCACACAAAAAGTGTACGTGATTTTACTCTATAAATTATCTTTTGTGCCTTTAGAACATGAAATTCTTTACTTTTTTTGTGCTAATTTCAGTAGACTTAAATGGTATGGATCATGGCCATCGATTTCTCGATAATATCTCTTCTGATATTCATAAGCTTCCCTCGGACGGAGAGAACGGTGATTTACTTGAAGATATTGAAACTCATGCTATTGGAAGCTTACTTCCTGGAGATGAGGATGACCTTTTAGCTGCTGTAATGGATGATTTTGACCCCATTAAGTTACCGGGTTCTCTGGAGGACATGGAAGATGATCTTTTCCGCAGTGTAGGAGGTATGGAACTGGAAAATGATCCACAGGAAGGCCTAAGCATCAGTGTCTCCAAGTTAAATTTTTCTGATGGCATTGTTGGAAATGGAGGACCTCACTATAATCTTTCTAATGGTGTTGGAACTGTTGCTGGAGAACATCCATATGGCGAGCATCCATCTAGAACTTTATTTGTCCGGAACATTAATAGTAATGTTGAGGATTCAGAATTGAGATCTCTATTCGAGGTAATTTATTGTTGTCTTAGTATAAATAGCCATGATTGACATTTGTTCAAACACCTACTTTCTCTAATCTTGTCTCTTCTATTAGACTATTCTCGTTTTTAACTTCTAAATTTTATGTTAAAATGAAGCTGATGTTGTACCCTTTTATAATATGGGTTGTCATGTGAACTTCATTGAATGGTTGATATTTTGATGTTTCGATGTAGCACAAAGTGACAAGCTTCAGACATGACTTTTGTTTTGCTATCTCATATTTTCGCAACTTCATCTCTTGTTATAGGTTTTGTCTACCTTTAAAATCATGTGCTTTTAAACACATACGTGCAGTTGCAGGAACTTTAGCCTCTTTTTTATAATTTCTCAGTAATTTCATTTCAGACTCTGCAAGATAAGATGATAGACATTTATTGATACTAATTAGGGAAGAATCTGTGCAAATTATAAAGTGCTTAACTTAGTCCGCAGGCTGCTGCTTTAGATGCTTTCTTTTGTCTGAACTAAATAATTTCTTTTGTCTGTCTTATCTGACATTTTTGTAGCAATATGGCGACATTAGAACTCTTTACACTGCATGCAAACACAGGGGTTTTGTAATGATATCTTACTATGATATTCGTGCTGCTCGAACGGCCATGCGTCAGCTGCAAAACAAGCCACTAAGGAGGAGAAAACTTGATATTCACTTTTCAATCCCTAAGGTTCACTATAACCTCTTATCAGTGGTTTGAACTTTGTTTTTTGATAGATGAGAGTTCCCTTTCTCATATGTTTTTTTACATTTCCCTTTCACACTGCACCAGGATAATCCATCAGAAAAGGATATTAATCAAGGAACCCTGGTAGTATTTAATTTGGATCCATCAGTTTCAAATGAAGATCTCCGTCAAATATTTGGGGCTTACGGGGAGGTAAAAGAGGTAAGTGGATCTCACTGTGAGCTCTTTTTCCTGTGTGGCAGTTCTTTTGTTGTTTGTGGTTAAATTTTGTGCGTACATTGATTTGTAATTCAACGGCAGATAAGGGAAACACCACACAAGAGGCACCATAAGTTCATTGAATTTTATGATGTTAGAGCGGCAGAAGCAGCACTTAAATCATTAAATAGGAGTGACATAGCTGGGAAACGCATAAAGCTTGAACCTAGTCGCCCAGGTGGAGCACGGCGGAAGTAAGTATAAAAACAAGTATCCTTCTTTTCCCATTTCCATTCTGTGGGCCGTCCACAGGTTCATTGGCTATAGTTTACCCAATGAAGGTGCCTCTATTATCTAGTAAATTCCTTGTCTAAGATTTGAACTTCAGACATGGAAGTTAGAATCTGATATTGTTGACCAATGTATTATCTCATTTGGGATATTATATCTACATATGAAGTGTGTAACTGCAAGTCCATTGTTCTTTGCATCTGAAGGGCAAACTAGTACTGGTGATGTCCTCTGAAGGCTTCAAATAACAGTATATCATGTTGCTTGGCCTCTTACGGCACTCTTGAGTACCTTTTCTTCGAATGCATGGCATCTAGTATTCAAACAACATCTACACAGATTTTCTCTACCCCTTGTACCCTGAGAAACTGCAACATAGCTTTAGTACAATCATGAACTGCATGCAACAGAAGCTTCTAGGATAGAGCCAATGGGTTGCACTTGCCATAATGGCTAGATTTTATAGTACTTGAATAGTGTTCCTCTCCTGCTGCTCTGTTTACAGAATCGTACATTTTCACGCCCTATTTTATTTAAGTGTAAATATCAAATGCAGCTTTTTCTCTACTTTTGTCTTCTTGTTGAGGTGAGACTTGTGTCTATGTGTGTATAGAACCCAGAAGGTGTTGTCTGAGAAGTCTTTTCTAGGATTCAATTTTCCTGTAATTTCAAGATTGTTTGTGTTGATATCATTTGATGATTACCTTATGCAACTTCGTTCCTTTCAGCTTGATGCTGCAACTGAATCAAGATCTCGAACAGGACGACTCATGGAGTTTTCGGAATCCTGTGGGTTCACCAATGACCAACTCTCCACCAGGTAGGTTTGAATTGCTTCAATCACTTTTGAAATTGTGGTTCTGATATTGCTTGATATCTTTTGTAACATCATTTAAACATTTATAGCAGGTAACTGGGCACAGTTTAACAGTCCCATTGAACAAAGTCCATTGCAAAACATGAACAAATCCCCCATTTTTAGGACAACGAGCCCAACAACTAGCAACCATTTACCTGGTTTGGCTTCACTTCTTCACCCCCATGTATCTAACTCTTTAAAAGTTGCACCAATTGGCAAAGATCAAGGAAGGGGTGGTGTTGCGGAGAACACATTTGCAAATACCAATTCTGTTCATGGAGCTTCCTTTCAACAGTCACACTCATTACCTGAGTTAAAGTTGAAAAACATGCCCCCTGTTGGTCCTTCAACTCCTAATGGATCTAGTATGGAAACTTTATCAGGGCCACAGTTTCTCTGGGGAAATACGAAACCCTTAGCAGATCATTCCTCCACATCAGCCTTTCCCATGTCATCCATGGGGCATCCATTTTCCTCAAATGGAAAGGGACATGGCTTTCCATACATAAATCGGCATACTTCTCTAATTGGTGCAGCCCAGCACCATAACCATGTTGGATCTGCCCCATCTGGATTTCCTTTTGAGAGGCACTTTGGAATTTTCCCTGACTCACCTGATACTTCATTCATGAATCCAGTTTCATATGGAGGCATTGGCTTAGGTCATAATGATGGAAATTTTTTGATGAATATGGGTAATCGCGCTCCTATGAACACTGGTGTTACTATTCCAAAAAATATGTCTGAAAATGGATCATCAAGTTACAGAATGATGTCTTCACCTAGGCTCAGTCCTGTGCTCTTAGGCAATATACCATATGCAGGATTGACATCCAGCACCATAGAAGGCTTTACAGAGCGTGGACGATCTAGACGGGTTGAAAATAATGTGAATCAAGTCGAGAACAAAAAACATTTTCAGCTTGACTTGGATAAGATCATAAATGGTGAAGATGCACGAACGACTTTAATGATAAAGAATATTCCTAATAAGTAAGATTTTGACATCAACTCTGAAATTTGAGCTTTAATTACATTATGATACTTAGCTATAGCCTCGCAGGATGTTCTACAAGCACTAAGCTATCAGCCAACAAGGGCCCCTCAAGCTATTTACTACATTATTGGCTCAGTTTGTTTTTCTATTTGAATCTCTTAGGTACACCTCAAAGATGTTGTTAGCGGCTATTGATGAGAATCACAGGGGTACTTATGACTTTCTCTATTTACCAATCGACTTTAAGGTACTCATACTGTACCTCTCCATACTGTGCCTTTTGGTTTCAAAAAATATCTAAGAATGAATTATAATAATAAACCTTTTGTTATTGCAGAATAAATGCAATGTGGGCTATGCATTTATAAACATGCTGTCTCCTAAGCACATCATTTCATTTTATCAGGTTTTATTTCTTGGGAATCCATTTTTACTTTGTTTTTTCCCTCACACTCTTCTTGTGTTTAGTCTGGATTCATCTTTTCATGTTCAAAAATAGGAGTGATCCTTGGTCTTGAAGATGTAATGTTTATCCTCTTATGATCCTCAATTTGTTTCAGGCGTTTAATGGTAAGAAATGGGAGAAGTTTAACAGTGAAAAAGTTGCTTCTTTGGCATATGCCAGAATCCAGGGAAAAGCAGCCCTAATAATGCATTTCCAGAATTCAAGCCTGATGAATGAAGATAAACGCTGCCGGCCAATCCTATTTGACACAGAGGGGCTGGATGCAGGTGATAAGGTAAAGATAATACAACAAAATTATGTGCTGGTATTGGGAACATAATATCATATTGAAATTTTCCACTTACAGAGTCCTTTATTTTTTTCACTTAATTGCTATAAAATCTGTCACATTTCTAGTGGGTTTATCGAAAACAACCTCTCTGTTAAGTAGGGGTGAGGCTGGATACTATCGGACATCTCTAGACCTTTTGTCTTAGCGGGACTTCAACTGGGTGTTGTTGATGATGATGATGTTATAAACCTGTGGAAACTTGGTGCACTTTCAAAGTCAATAAGACTTCTGGACTTTACCTTTGCAGTAGAAACAATAGTCTTTATTGGTATTTTAAGGTGGATTATGTGGTTCATTTGGCTGATACATGTGGAAGTTTGTTTCCTTTCTTTCTCCATTCACTGTCATTCTCCTTCTATGTTTTGATTTTCAATTTTGACCCTGTGCCCCTCTTTAAGATGGAGCGTTAAATGTTTTTGCATTGAAAATGATGGCATCAGGGAATTAATCTACTTTATTGTAAATCCATTTATATAGTTATATTCATAATAATCTATTTATACTCTTTGACCGTAACTGATTTGGATGTTGTATCTGTGCCATGAATTTACTAAATCAATGTAAAAGTTCTGGTTGAAGGTTTTACTACATTGTTGCATGGACTTTTGGTAGTGATGTGGTTGGAATACTCCTGCTTTGAGCTTGATTTTTTATTTTGTTTGTTTAGTATTTTGACTTCAACTTTTGCTTTTTAATACTGGAAACTTGAAACAAATTTGATAAATCCAGTGAATTTCTGGAAATTCCTGTTATTACAGTCTTCTTTTCAAGTTCTAGTAAAGGACCGGAATTGAATACAAGTCCTGGTCTAGAGGGTCATTTTGCTGAGCATCATTAGTTAAATGGCCCTACTCTTCTTCTTTATATAGGCCGTACAAGAGCATTTGCAGTCTAGCAGCTTGAACATCCAGATTCATCAGCCGGATGGGTTGCACTCTGAGGAATCTCTAGAAAACCCTCCAAAAGATGATTCTAGTAAGACGGCAGAGAAAAGTTGACGGTATGTTAGGAGGAGATACCTACAGCCTGCATTCATGGTGGTTGTGGGTGCTAACTTAAGCTTACATATGCAAGTGTACAAACTTAGGAAGAGATGATTGGGAAAGATGCAGATTTTGTATAGTATTTGGCACAGCTTGGAAGCAGGAGCTTTTGGTGTATGTTTCCATTAATTGCTCTAGTACCTCAAAATTTCACTGTTTGGCAGGCTGATCACTGGTTTGCACATGGTGTCTTTATTTTTATTTTATTGGTTTTTCTGTCGACAAGGGTCCATAATTTAGTGAGCCAGTAGGTATGTGTACAAGAGTATAAGGGAAACTGTAATGGAAGAATCTATATTTCAAGTTTGATGATTTGACAATGGAGGTTGTATACTGAAATGTACAGTATGTTAGACGAGGTGTTTTGGTAACCTTATGAAGTATTATTGCTTGTTCCTGGAGTATTATAATTAGAAATCGGATTAATTATGTTAAATATTTTTATTTGAACAATACAGAAATGTTAAACTTTCTCATTGTAACCACTAATCTCTTATAAGGTGCTTTTAACACTAAGTCAATGTCATGAGAAAGTATATATACATATCCATATAAATGTTGATTGGTAGTCAATGTGTGCATATGTATACTTTTCACTATTATTTCACAAGAAAAGAAAACTAATAAAAATAAAAAATTGAAAATGTCATTTTCTTCAAAATTGTACAGTTCTGAAATATTTTTATCCTCATTGTTTTCAAAATTGTTAAAGAAATGGTGAGAAAGTAACCACAAATAAAAAATTTGTAATTTTTTTTTCATCAACTAACAATTAGACCATACAATTATGAAAAATGGTACCTTTAATAAAATTTCTTTTTTTCAATTTTGTTTCATAAATAAATTTTATTTTTAAATTTTTTTTCCCATAAAGTAATGGTCATGAAGTGCAATTGTAAAGACAATGGTTATTTTTGAAATAGAGGGCATAATGTAATAAAGCAAAAAATATAGGAGTTTAATGTATTTTAGTCAACAAAAGACTAAAAGGGTATTTTTTTCCAAAAAATGCAACATGTACAATTGTGATGATGTCATTATAATACAAGGGTAAAAAAATCTTTTTAAATTCTAAGCTCCTTTGACTGGTGGTCAAAGGGAGTATTATATTTATTTTTTAAAATAGAGGGACATAATATATCAAGAGATAAAATACAAGCGCCTGTTTAGAAGCTTACAAGAAACTGAACAAGCCTAAAATTTCTCAACTACAATCAAATTTGTTGACACTATTTTTGACTTACTAAAACTAGACAATCGTGGAATACAAATCTGAAACTTCAAGGACTCGGACAAATTGAAAAATAAACACAAGTTAATTTGAATCAACCTTCAACACTTTCCCTTGATTCAAAATTTCATGGAAGGAGCACTTCTCTCCTAATATAATGCACCTCTTATCACTGTCTTCAAACTTGTTAATGCACATTATCATCAACTTATAGATATTGGAGCGCATCTCTCTTTGGTGCACTTCTCACTATCAATTTTAAAAAAAGTTTCTTCTTGTGCCACTTATGTCATATTTGTTTTTTCTTTATTTTGAAATCTATTGTTCTTTTGTAAATGCCTAAACCTCTTGCACTCGAAGCACTATGATTTTTCTTTGTGCCAACAATTCTTCTCTTCATGGCCGGGCTTCTTACAATTTGTATATTCGAGAATTTTACTTTTATCCTTTGAAGAGAAACTCTTGACCATGTATGTTTTTTCGACCTTATCACCATTTTCTCCATCCCTCATTATTCTTCTTTGGTCTACAACATGGAGAGCGTGTAGTAACTTTGCAAAAGTTATATTTGATAGATCTTTAATAACTCCAAAAGATGAAATTTTTGACTCGTACCTTTCGAGAAGCATAACAAGAAGCTTGTCAGCAACCCTTTGAGTAGGAAATTCTTCACCAAGTAACTTGATTTGATTGACAATGGACATACGTTTGCTTCCATATTCCTTGACACTTTTAGAATTATTCAATTTTGACATCTCAAAATCCCTTTTGAGATTCAAAATTTGCATCATCATAGTTTGAGTGTTGCCCTCAAATTCTTCTTTTAGTTTCTCGCATAATTCTTTAAAAGATTCACATGCCATTATACTCGTGAAAATTCCTTCCGTCACGGCCGAATGGAGACAAGATAGAGCTTTTGGTTTCTTTGCCCTTTCTTTATCATTCTTATTGATTTGGTTTAGGGTTACATTTTACAGAAGAGGTGTGTAACATCCCGTCCCCGAAGGAAGGGTTAGGACCCGATCTTGTACATGTGCGTTCAAAGAGAGACAAAGGAAATGC
>JAOSBL010000002.1:33553322-33569449 GCA_027568915.1 Erythroxylum roraimae | reverse complement strand
ACACTTGGCTGTCAACATCGTTAACAGACTTTACAAAGACTAATTTCTAACTGTTTCTAACTCCTTCTTGTTCTTGACTTACAAGCTGTCTAAGACACCAACATTATTGCCAAGTTGCTGGCTAGTCGTTTTAAAAAAGCACTGAAGGAGATTATTAACCCCACACATGGAGCTTTCATGGAAGGCAGAACCATTGGTGACAATATACTGCTTATGCAAGAGCTGCTAAGAAGCTATCAAACTGGTAAGAATATGAAAATTTGATTTTTACAAAGCATTTGATACAGTAAGTTGGGATTTTATTGCAGCATGTCTGACGACAATGGACTTTCCTTTAAAATTCATTAATTGGATAAAGCTTTGCTTATATAGCTCCTCTGTAAGTATTCTAATTAATGGAGTCCTTACAACACAAGTGAAGTGTGCACGTGGAATACGACAAGGAGCCCCCTCTCCCCGTATACCTTCATCATAGTCATGGAAGGGCTATCGAGAATGCTTGATAAACTTATTCTTCATAATGGCAGATTCTGTTTCCACTATAAATGCAGAGCTCTAAAAATCACACATCTCATGTTTGTTGATGATTTGCTTCTTTTGTCTGGAGCTGATATATTTTCAATCAACATTCTCAGAGACATTCTGCAGAGGTTCTCTAGTTGGTCAAGCTTGCAAGTTAATCTTCAAAAGAGCAATTTCTTTTGTTCAGCCGATGTCAATAATAAAGTTGAAATAGCGTAGACATTGGGTATGGAGCTACACACCACTCCCTTCAAGTACTTAAGAGTCCCCATCTCTCACACCAAGCTAACATACAGAGATTTTAATCCACTCCTAGAGAAATATAAAGCCAGAATCCTAGCTTGGCAAAACAAGTTTCTCTCCATGGCTATAAGAGCTATGCTTATCCAATCAGTTCTTAATAATCTACAAATACACTGGATCAACCACTTGATACTGCCAAGGAAAGTGATTAAAGCGCTCGAACGTACTATAAAATTAAAGCTTTTTTATGGTCCGAGCTACAGAAAATGCTAGGAAAGCCAAGGTCAAATGGAAAGAAGTCACGCTTCTCAGGAAACAGGGTGGGTTAGGAATACTCTCAACCAACTTGCTATAGAAAACGCTATTGTGTAAGAAGATATGGAGACTTTATACTGATGAGAATGCCATTTGGATCAAATGGATCCATCAAACTTACTTGCAGAATCAAACCTTCTGGTAATTAACAAGCTTTATGGACTACTCATGGGTATTTAAGCAAATGCTAAGGATCAAATCATGGATATACCCTCTCATCATTCACAAGCTGGGAAATGGATGTAATATCTCTATCTAGTTTGACAATTGGACTGAGTTTAGTCCATTAATCCAAAGACCTAGACCAACTCAGAAATTGAATCCAAACCGAAGCTAAAGCTTTAACTCTCATTGTCGACGGGCAATGGTTTAGGAACTAGAGAAGGCTCAGACTCTTAAGTCAATATCTCCCAAATATTGTCAACAACAATCAGGAGGACATGGTTTTTTTGGAAACCTCATCCCAAAGGCCTCTTTACGAACAAGTCATGTTACAAAAGCCTTCAGCTGGTATACCCAATAATCCTTTGGTTCAAGTTGATTTGGAAGAAAAGTCTCAGTCCCAAAGTTTCTGGATCCTCCGGAACCACAGGAATCCTCAGTTAGAATGTGATTCCAACTCAGCATCTTTTGAGAAGAGTTGCTCTTTGGAGAGCACAGTACAATGAAAGTTGTAAGCTGTGTTCGGGGGGGAGTTATTGTCTATCGTTGGCCTCTATGGTAGAATCAGTCGGGGGGCCGAGAGGCGGTGGTTTACCCTGTGGCGGATGTCAACGGTTCGAGTCCGCTTATCTCCAACTCGTGAACTTAGCCGGTACAAAGCTATATGATAGCACCCCATGATCACGTGGTTAGTGGCCAAGAATAGACTCAGGACCAAAGACAGAAGGTATGACACTTATGATCCTATATGCATTTTATATCATCTTACAACCGAAGATAGGAATCACCTATTCTTCAACTGCACTTACACTAAATCGGTATGGAGCAAAATGTTTCACAAATTGGGGTTCTTCTGTTATTCATACGATTGGTTTCAAGTGCTACAACAGGTCATCAGTGTAGGAAAATATTGCAAGAAAGATTCCACGCTGATAAATACAACCTTCACCTTATCCATATACAATATCTAACAGGAGAGAAATTGAAAGCTATACTAGGAAGAGTAGGAAGAGCTAACCACTCAATACCAACTAGCAGCTAACATCATCAACAATGTCCGAGGGCATGTAATAGCCAAAGATGCAAGTCATAATTTGATTGACAATATGCGATTGAACTGAAATCTTGAACTGGGTAGCTTTTTCCATTTTATACAAACTTGAATATAGGCTATTGTAATACTTTTGTCTCCCTGGGAAAGAACCAATCTTTTTGTTGTATAAAAAAAACAATAAGGTGAGACTTGCCAGTGGGTTTTGTTTCATGAAATTGTACATTCATACAGTTATACTTGAAACGAGTGGAGAAGTAGAGGATAAGAAGGTGATATATCTAAAGGATATATAGAGGGAGCATCAAAAGAGACACACATGGATAGCTTAGGATTGAGAATATAAAGCTCAGAGCACCAAAAGGGAGTGGAGCATTTCTAGTCGAGAATCTATATCTCTCTTACGACCCTTACATGAGAGGTCTATCCTTAAATGACCATAAAATAGGTCTTGAACCCATCATAATGTCTAAAGACAGAGCGAGATGTGCTTTGCCTATAATCTTGATCTCCCTCATAATTGCTGCAGATGAATATAAGCAAATTTAAGTTTTCTCCTCCCTTGTACAATGCTCCATAGCCTGTTGTTCCTTGTAAGTATCGTAAAATTCAGTTTACAGGCATGAGATGCATCTCTTTCAGACATTCTATAAATTTGTACATCAAACTTTCCATGATCTGCTTATAAAGAGTATTATCAACTCTTTTACCTTCGATGTCTTTAATAAGCTTAGTTCCTATTTCATTTCTTCATTTGAAATCTTTGTAATATTTCTTGTAGATACCTTCAGATAAATATACCATTTGGAGATTGAACAAATTCTATGCCAAGGAAACAATGCATTAGAGCAAGAACAGACATTAAAGTACTCATACATCATACAATTCTTAGGTTGCCCAATCATCACCTTATAATTTCCAATTTAAACCAAGTTATCCATATTTATACACAAACTAAGAGCATTTTTATATTACCTTAAAATTACACAAAAAAGTTTTTATCTTCATAAGGGCACTTGAGAAATCCTTCCTTCAATGAATATGATTTAATATGACTACACCAAGCCTTTGGGGGTTTGTTTTAGGCTAATTGGAAGATAGATTAGGAACTTTGTGTTGCCAACACAATTACTAACCTACTTGTGTCAAGTTGTGTAAATGGAGCAAAGACTTCATAATGTCAAATTCTTGCTTATAATCTTTTTCTACTAAGCATGCCTTGAGCTTGTCAACTTCACCATTTTGCTTTTGTTTTGTCTTATAAACTCATGTCACTCCAATGATATTCTTATGGATGCAATTTTATCATCCATTTCTTTCCTCCATTTTGGATGTCAAACAACTTCAACAAATGCTAAAGGATCACAATATGAAAGCAAAGCAAAGTTTGTGAGTAAATCTTCATTTTGCTTAGGTTATGTTACCTTATAATTAGCCATCCATTTCAATTATAAGTGTAGATGACTTCGTCACTGCTTATGAGTCCATCGTCTTCCTCACCTTCTTCACTCCTTTCAGTTCAAGCCACCAAATCACATTTCTACAAGGCTTCTCCCACTCCAAGCTTTTGTTTAAATATATTGGTTTCATATCTTAAATACCAAACTTTCCACGTTCGAGATAATTAGATGCCTAAACTAAGAGTAAACTCTTTGTATGACTTGAACAACAATGTCAGATACAATACATTATTAATTACCTCCATGAACGGCTTACCAGCAGCAAAGAATATCACTTTTCCCTACCATGAACGACCAAAAATGAAAGGAAGCCTGAGTGAGAAGGAAAGCACCCATTATGGTTGAACTTTAGAAAGCAGTCATGTGAAACGAGATAGATTCTTGGTTTTGGAGGCTTGCCTTGTAAATGAAGCATGCCCTTTTACAACCCACAAAGAACTCTTTGAAACGATCAGCCTTAGCAAGCAAAGAACCAACCCTTTTCCTGCAATACCATACATATAAAAGCAGCATATCCTGCAAAATTCACATGTCCCTGAACGTGTCCTGAAAAACTCCTCACATCTTTTTTTTTCCCCTTTTCAATTCAGTCTTTAGTCATAAATATCCTCTTATTGATCAAAAATGGCTGTTGATCAAATGAAACCTGTTGCCTCACTGCTTTTGGTCCTCAATTTCTGCATGTACGTGATTGTTTTAGCCATTGGAGGATGGGCTATGAATAGAGCTATTGATCACGGTTTCATAATTGGTATGCTAGCCCCTTCAAAACGCATCTCCAATCACGCATTATACTTATATTTTGCTCTCTATAATCTTTATGGTTGATGACTACAATCATTGAACACAGTTTTTGAGTAGTGTTGAACTTGCATATGTACAACTTGCAGGACCTGGCTTAGAACTTCCAGCCCATTTCTCCCCAATATATTTCCCAATGGGAAATGCTGCCACCGGATTCTTTGTGACATTTTCTTTGATCGCCGGTGTTGTTGGTGTGGCCTCCGTAATATCTGGTCTGAACCACATCCGATTTTGGACAGTTGACAGTTTGCCATCTGCAGCCTCAGTTGCTGCCATTGCTTGGAGTCTTACTGTTCTTGCAATGGGGTAAGCAATCAGTACTAATTAATCCCGCAAGATCAAAACTTTGTTGTTCATTATAAGTTTGAATAGGAGTTAAAAGAATTATGAAACATGTCTTTCTGTGGTTTTTTTTCTGTCAAGTAACATGTCTTCTATGTCCGTTTAACTTCTTGTGCATAGCTTTGGCTGCAAAGAAATAGAGCTTCACATCAGAAATGCCCGTTTGGTAAGAACCAACCTCATGGATTTATTAACAACATATAACTTGCACTGTCAACATCAGTTTTACAATGATTCCATGTGTTGCAGAGAACTATGGAAGCATTCCTCATCATCCTTTCTGCCACACAACTTCTATACATAGCAGCCATTCATGGTGCCTCACCAGGGAGAAGACTTCCCTGAAAGTTGTGACATACACGTATATATGGTGGGACTTAATTTCTTCAATTTTTCTTTGCTATTTATTTTCAATACTTTCTCCATGGAGATTGTCCAGGAGTTAGTACGTTGTGGTGTGATTTGCTTAATTGATATGATTGAATTTGTATGAAGTAATAAAGGAGTGTTTGTGTTATCTACAACAAGAAAGAACTCTTTAAGTTGTTATGATTAGTTTATTTTTTACTTATGAACTAGTAGAGAACTTTGGAGTTCATCAATTGAAGGAAGGTAAAGATCCTTTGATTCGTCAATTAAACAAATCACATAATTGAATTACCGACAGAATATAACTGTTTTCTATCGGTAATTTTCATTGCTAAACGACGGTTTTCTTGTAATGTAGCAACAGAATAATTGAGAATAAGAAACTAAAAGATGAAAACGAACATCAAAATTTAACGTGGAATACCTTCCGGTGTAAAGGAAAAAATTATGGGGTAAACTGACAAATAAATCTACTAAACTGAATAAGGATTTACATAAAAAGTTGATCTCTCACTCTCCAACAACAAATTGTTTCACAAAGTTTCAGAACTGAAATCAAAATTAATATCACTGATAACAATAACTTAAACCATTCACAAAAACAATCAAACAAGGGCGAGAATACAATACTCTTTGCCTTCTCTTTGTTTTCCCTCACTTTTGGACGTTGTGGTAGCACTTTTTTCAAAAACTACGTCTTTTCCTCCATACACAATCTTGTAATTTCATACAGGCGTGTACACGACTGTGCACAAGACCGTGTATGTCCTTATCTCTTCATACTTTCTTCACACGTTTACATAGAGCTAATCTTGGGTAAGGGCAGGTTGGGCACCCACCCAGAGCCCACTCTTTATTTTGCTTCTTTTTGTTTTTTTAAGAGGGCTCATTCTTGTCTCTCATAAAGAACAAAAAGAAACAAAATATGAACTCTTTTTTACTTTACCTAAGACCTATAAAATATTATGAACGGGTCTGCGTTCACAAAGACTTACACGGTTGATCTATATAGTCATATAAGTCAAGACATAGACGTATAGCACTCTACATAACTGTGTATCTTCCCTGAAGACATGAATGGATCCAGAAATTTTTTTAAGCGGGGGCAAAATTTTATTTTTAATAGGAGCAAAATTTTAACGAGAGCAATTTTTTTTATGAGGACAAAATTTAAAATAATAATCTTTTTATATGAAATTTTTTGGAGACAGCACTTGCCCGATGTGGATCTGTCCCTGCCAGGAGACAGGGCTATATGGTTCCTCACTATAGTTAAACTTTAGAAAGCAGTTGTGTGATTAGAGATAGACTCTTGGTTTTGGAGGCTTGCCTTGTAAATGCAACATGACCCTTACAACCGACAAAGAATTCTTTGAAAACGATCAGCCTTAGCAAGCAAGAACCAACCTTTTTCCTCCAATGCCATACATATAAATGAACCACGTCCGATCTCGGACACTTGAAAGTTTGCCATCTCCAGCCTCAGTTTCTGCCATTGCTTGAGTCTTATTCTTGCAACGGGGTAAGCAATCAGTACTAGTTAAACCCTCACTCATTCAAATTAATCCTGCAACTTCAACTTTTTCTATAGAAGTGACGCAAGATCAAAACTTTGTTGTTTATTATAAGTTGGATCAGGAGTGAAAAGAACTATTAAACATGTCTTCTGTGTCCGTTTACATACTAAGTGACAACTTCTTGTGTATAGCTTTGACTGCAAAGAAACAGAGCTTCACATCAAAAATGCCTGTTTGGTAAGAACCCAAAACTTCCCTTTTAAGACAAACTGCCTCACGGATTTATTAACAGCATATTAACTTGCACTGTCAACATTAGTTTTACAATGATTCCATGTGTTGCAGACAACTATGGAAGCATTCCTCACCATCATTTGGTATGTAACCAGAGTGAAGACTTCCCTGAAAGTTGTAACATACATCTATATTTGGTGCGACCTAATTTCTTCGTTCAATACTTTCTCCATGGAGATTGTCCAGGAGTTAGTACGCTATGGTGTGATATACTTGATATGATTGAATTTGTGTGAAGTAATAACAGAGTGTGCTACCTACACCATGTTTTGATTCAAAAAATAATCCATAAGCAATTAGACCAACCGGTCTGCTTTGACACAGCCACAAAGCAGAACACTGCATCCATTACATTCTGTGAGATGGACATAATCATGCAACGTTCTTTTCAATGCAAAAAGCCTCGTATTCCATGTATCCACAGCTAATAACCTATTGTAGAACAAAACTAGCAAGTTCCGTAGATCACGGTTGTCCTCAACTAACACGTAAATATATTTCACGTCTATTAACATTCCGACAAAATCAAACCAAGCTCCAAAAAACATGAAACAAGACAAGTTGACTGCCAATTTTGACAACAGAACTATTTGCAAAGACTATATTAACTGTCTATCTAAGTTTCTTGCTGATTAATGTCTGGTAATCTGTATGAAGAGACTAGTCCAAGACATAACCCCAAACGAAAGCACCTGTCTCTCAGCTTCACCATATTTCACTTGCCGCCATAGTAAAGTTCTGCATCACATGAATGAGGACATCCACATCATTCAATAGAAAGACTTATTTTAGCTACACAAACCTAAGTTGAAGTTAGTATGACATGGATTAGTTGGATAAAATGAGTAAAACAAATAATGAAATACTAATACAAAACATATATGTCAAACCATGACGAGGAAATATCTCAAAACTAAGTATTGTGGAAGAAGGTCTTGTGCCAAACATGGACACTAGAGAAAAATTCAACCACATACAGAGGGTCCTAGTGAAACTTGCAGGCTATGCTAAAATGTTGCACTTGCAGCCTTACATTATTTATGAAAGAAAAACCACGTCATAGGTCAAACAAAGCATGAGAATTAATGTAGAAAGAGTAAGTAGCAAACAGATGAGCCTGCAACTTCATTCTCGTGGATTATTGCAACTTCATTCTAAAACTGGGAGATGTTAATGTAAATTTGTAAAAGCAAAACTAACATCTAAAGTCTAACTCCATGAATTAGCATTTATTATTATGCAAGTCTAATGTAGAAGATTTGAACCTAAAGTCAGATAGTTTACAAGTAGTTTACAACATAAAATTAAATAAAAAATTGCTTTTAGCTAAATGAGAAACCTGGAATTATCTGCTAGAGCCCGTAAAAACATCAAACAAACCACAACAACTCATCCAGGATGTTCTTTCTGTCACTCGGGAAGCTGAACTAGCAAGAGGCTGTACAGGAGATTTGTAAGTGAAGCAGCATAATCTCTTCAGGAAATGAAGTAATGTGAAGGAATGATCAATGAAGCTAATAATTAGGAAAAGGCTTAGGATAGTACCTGAGTTTCAGTAACATCAGAATTTCCAGAGTCTTTGGCTTTTTGAGCATCAATATTAGTCTCAGGCGTAAAATCATGAGCTATAGGCACCGATTTACCCTCATTTCGATAAAGAATATCATCAGAAGGCTGAGAACCTTTGATGTATTCAGCATCCTTGGTAGTAGTACATTTATCTGGTATTTCTAAAGTTTTGACATTGTTTCCACTTTCCAATGTACCAGACAGAGTTGATAATTGCCCAGCAGTCTCACCCACTACAACTTCATCTTCCTGCAACGCAGAGCCAAGTAAAACCTCTGCGGGCTCATTGGATGTTGGCAACAAATTTTCCACATTTTCCTCCGTTGCCACTTCAACAACTTCCAGAAACTCTGAAGCTTCAACTTTAACACTTTCTAAGCTGGGTTTCACCACCTCAGACATGGGTACCACAGGTGGGGCCATATCAGTATTAGTGACAGTTTCAGCATCTGAATTGTTGTTAGCAGCCTTGACTGGTTTTCCATTTTCAGAAACCTCTGTTGTGCTAAGAAAAGGCATTACTGTTTTCTCCTCATCATGCAAAGAGTCTCCATTTCCAGAAAACTCTGTAACCCCAGCAGACAATGCATCAGCTGCCTTTTTGTCACTATGGAAAGAGATTTCGTTTGAAATTGAATGGTAGCCTTCCCCCTTTGGTTTTTGCTGAAATTCCTGAGATTGTCCATCAGAACTAACAACGCCAGAGTTCCTTTCATCACCATCATATGATTTATCCACAGACTCAAAATGATCAACATTTTCTCCAATTTTCTGTTCAATTTGAACAGCATAAGCATCAAGTTCATCCGATTTGTCAAAGCAGCCATCCTCCTGCCCAACTCTCTTGCTGCCTTCTATATCCTCGGCAATCCTCTCCCTTGTTACTTCTACATGCCCAACTGATTGAGAGGCCAGTGGGACTTTCTCATCAGATTCTTCACTAAAAGGGTGTCTTTCATCACCATGCACTTCCCGGTCTATTGATACGGGGGAATCATCACCACCATCACTACCTCTCCCTTCCTCATACCTTGGATCCTCTTGTCCTGGAAAAATTTAATTGAAGTATAGAAGCTCAATAAAAACCTTAAATTTCCAACCACTTGCAAAGAAGATAAAAGGAAACAAGAAATCACATCAAATGAATTGTCTTCAAAAATTGTAATGAAAAACATAATAGTACAGAGGATAAAGAAAACATAGATTAAGTTACGAAAGCTGTGCATAATCAAATTCAAGAACAATGTTGAAATATTGAATTGATGATCACTCAACTATGAAATTGAACATTACCAAATAAGTTCAGGCAATATATAAAGCGATGGAGGAAAGAGAGCTCCTCAACTAATTTCTATGCCAGCCAAGGAAGCACAATAAATTAACCACTAATCCAGGGCACAGGACGAATAACAGTTGATAGCCCGATACAGGCAAGGATTTCATACCAACAAACTACCGATAAGCACACCGAAAACAGCGTTTCTATGCGCAGTAAAATCACCAGATGAATCACGGTGGCAATAGAAGCATAAAATGGATGACAACACAAATTAATGACAAAACACGAAAACCACTACGGAACCCAATCAAAACAAAGCAACGAAAGACACTAGCCAATACCCATTACTACAGATTCACAAAAGCAGCAGTCTTCAACGCAAAAACTAAGAAATAGGACTCAACTATATACCCGTCAAGTCAGATTCCCATAACAAAAAAAGAAAAAAGTACCCACACACAAAAAAGTGATTTTGTTACCCTATGATTATTGACAGATTGGCAAGTGGGGAGTGGTAGTGATGGATTATTGTACCCAAAAAGAGAAAAGATAGCTACAAAGCTCTTACCTTTTGAGTTGTGGATTGAAGAAGAGTTGTTGTCCTGGTGGTTGCCCTTATTGTTGCCTTCCTGTTCCCTCTTTTTCTTGGCAGCTTTTCTCTTCTTTGGACCCGATGGCATGATTGATCGTCTCCCTGTACACAACAACTACCTAGAAAACAAGTATATATAATAAAAAAAAGGAGACAATCCTTGAGGTTGTCTCAGCAAGGCACTTTAGTTAACCAAAGTTAAGACTCCACTCAATTGGAGACTGAAGCACCAATGGTCTCTACAGATGCATAAAAGCACACAGTTCAATGGCACAAATCTGTTGATATGAGTGCAAAAGACACCATTTAACTGATTAGGTGCTCTCTCAAGGGTTATTTGTCGTTTGTTCTTCTAATTATAGAACAAACGGGTGGGTGTAGTTCAACGTTTGCAGGTATCATCGGTGTTCAATGCGTGTATGTGTGGATGATATTATATTTCTCCTCAGCATTATTCAGTGTTTGTACTTTGTAGCCATCCCAATTGTTTAAATGTGTGTGTGACATTTATCATTATTTGAACTGTTAATTACACGGCTTGTTTTGTTTCGGTTTTCTTTAGGTTCTTTGCACCATGGAAGGTGAGGAGGAAGGATGGAAGGTGAGGAGGAAGGATACATGGAAGGTGAAGGAGGAAGGTACAAACTTAAGAAGGTGAACTCATGGATCTTCTAGATTTTTACAGATGGTGATTTAGGATTTAATCTTTTTCTAAAGGGGGATATTGATCTTATCAAATGAGTCATGGGCATGGCAGGATGTCACATGTTACTATTTTTCGGCTTGAATTTGAATACGAGATGCAAGCAGTCAAATTGAATCACAAAAGGGCCCAACTTGGTGTCCTCTTGCACTTAAAATGTCAATACTGTACTTAAATGCATATTAAGCTCTAAATAACTTTAGATGTAGATTGGAGGCTATAATTACGATGAAGAAAACAAGATATTTGACTTCATTCTCACCGTGTGAACGGGCAAGGGAAGTAACATCATAAGAATTTTCAACAACTAACTATTGCCAACTTCCCCTCAAAAAAAAAAAAAAAAACTATTGCCAACTTTGCTCTCTTTATTTATTTCTTTTTCACCTGTCCCTTTCCTTTCCCTGGAGAATAAACTATTGGTACACAAGGATGCTAAATAAGCTGAGGTCGACGCAGACCCATCAGGTGAGGCGCGATCGAGCTTGAGGTAGTGGCCTAAGCCCAAGCTTGATCAAATCTGAGGCGGCTCACTCGAATCCTGAGCCTAACTCAGCTCATCCTAAAATTTCATTTATAAATTAAAAATACAAAATAATGTCTTTTTTAATAAAACAATGTCTCTTTGCTTATAAAGGTCGAGTCTTGAAAAGGGTTGAGCCAAAGCAGTCCAAGCCTAGCCAGAGGTCCGATCAACTTGAATTTGGCCCGTTGACTGCAGGCTGGTCTAGGGCAGGCTAGGGCGAGTTGAGGTCGAATCCAGTTGTTATCTCTATTGGTAGATAGGGATAACATTTGGGCTAAGGCGAGCCGAGGCTAGGCCATCCCTATTGGTAAATAGGAATAGCATTTGGGCCTAGGCCTTACTTAAGACTGAGGTCAATGGGTCTAGTTTAGGTTAACCAAGCCTTGAATTGAGTTTCGCGTTGGGCTCTAACTTTGACTACTTAGGACCAATCCGAACTGAAGCTCGACAACTATAAGAAAAACGACGTCGTCTTATATTTTTAACTTAAAAAAATTAGGTCAAGTTAGCTGAGTTGGGCTTGGGCCTGGCCGACCTTATTGGTAGTTCTTTGTAACCTTTCATTTCCCCTTCTAATGAAAATTACAAGAAAAGTAGGCTATAAGCTAAGATTTTTTTTTAATTTTTCTAAATTATCTTATTTCAACATAAAATGTCATAACCAAATAAATTAACATCTTAGCTCATTGATGATAACTTTTTAGGAGGTAGGGGCTGACTAAGTGGTCAAATTGGTTTGCTCTTTATAAGTTATTTGATCAATGCAAACTCCATTAAAATAACCAATTATAGTGCAAATTAATCCTAGTATAAATAAGATATTTGCAATTGGAATTTATAACAACAATAAAATACTATATTTCAAGATTGGTAAGAAATGTAAAGAAAGAAAAGAGCATTATGTTTATTAAAGAGTGGTTCAATTATTAGCTTCTAGCATAGTAATAGATTTCATACCATACCAGTTGAAAAACAGGACGAAACTTAATTGAAGGGTACCGGTCATCAATATCGGTCGGTATCGGCGATTTAACAGAGTACCGGCACCAACCGGTACTGTAAATTTCTAAAAATTGAAGACTATTTTGCAAAACAAAAAAAATCCACACCTCCCCGACTATCTGCTTTTGCCACCTTCTCTCTCTTGGTTTTCCTCTCCAACCATGACTCTCTTCTCACTCTCTGACGGCTGTCCCCATCAGCCACCATTAGCCGTCGCACCACGCATCTCCACATATTGGAACACATATGTTGTAGAAGAAAGCAAGCAGTGAGAGAAAACAAAGTGACACATATGGGAACACCAGGAGAAAGTAGGCAGTGAGAGGAAGCAAAGTGGGATGGCTAAGGGTAATTTCTATTGTGTAGCCAACCCATTTGATTTGAAGTTGAAAGTTTTATTTTCTTGAGAGAGATGGAAGACGTACTCTGGGAATAAGAGAGGAGAAAATTAAAGAAAGTTTTGAAAAAACATTTTTCATCATATCTAGGCAAGTTATTTTTTTTTAATTTACATTAGGTATCCCAGTTTAGCCGGACTAATCCTAAGCTCCTAAGCCCCCACCCCAAGAGCCCTAGAGGAGGTAAATCTGAAACTCTAAGATCCCTCAACCCCAAGATCCCTCAGGTTCCTACGTAGCCTGTACACTTCTGCACACAAGGAATCGTCACATACTTGATTGGTCGACTACTGATTAATCATTGGCCCCCCTGCTTAACATTAGGTTTCCAGCAGCCCTTGGGTTCCCTAGTAGCTTCAACTCCCACACTGCCGCTGGAAGCGAGGCGTCCGTAATTGATCCGATCTAGGAACTTTGCCCAGGAGGCTAGAGGATCATCAATTAGGAAAATATCTCATGTTCTCTCCTTTGGCGTGACTCGAACTCAAGACCTCCTTAAGGGAGAGCCTTAAGTGAGGAGTGTATACCAATTATTCTAACATGAAATTTTAAACAACAACAACAATAATAACAACAATAACACCAACAATCCAATTATGTTTATAAAAAAGATTTTATTTTATCATCATAAAAAACTATAAATATGTAACAATATTTAAAGAGTTAAAGATTATGCTTTTATCTAAAAGTATTTACATCAATATCTTTTACTACATTTAAATAAACTATAAATCAGTGATATATGCAATTATTTTATAATATAAAATATTATGCTTTAAAGTATTAAATATGTTAAAAAATAGCTGATGAATATCAGTAGATATTGTTAATTTATTTGTCATGAAAATGCAAATTTTTTAATAAATTGACTTTTCAAGTTCATTATAATTAAGGTTAAATGATGATTTTTTGTCTTCGATCCAAAAATCAAATATGCTTAATGCAATTAATGTCAACTAGTTCATATGTTTTCTTCATATTAATTGCTTCGAATACATAATAGAAAATTTATAAAATTAATAACAAAAATACAATTCAATCCACACAATATTTATTCTTCATCCCAAGATTATAAGTAACGTAAAATAAGATCATTGAGCCTTCTAAAAGATTTTGTTTCTTCGTATTAATATTAAAATACTCACAACTTGATGCTTTAGTCTTTTGAATGAGAAATCTAATAGTAAGTTGCTTACTATTGAAGCACTTTCACCAAACAATCTTTACCATTCATAAGTATTTTAAAATAAGAATTATAATAAAAATATAAAATATATTATTAATAAGTAAATACTGAAACTAAAATTATGAAAAATTATTAGGTTGTATTTTTTTATTACACATTCTCTCTTTACCTTTGATAACTCATGAATTAAAAAGTATTTACTTGCCACTAAAATTTGAAGTACTTGTTTATAATCATAAATATTTTTTTAAAGTTATAAATGTAGTTGTAAACTTAGTAGCATTAGGATATACAATCTCAACTCAAATTTCTTTTTTTCTTATCCAAGATAAAAAATAAAGTGATCATACATAAATTATGATCTTAGATGCACATAAAGCAAGATTAAAAACATATTCCATAGAACTATTATCTTTTAAAATGAAATTTATATAATAAATAGCATAGGGAGACTAATAATATATACCCATGCTTTTATTGTAACAAGTATCCAGCTAATACATATTAGCCATATTATTTGTAATAAAGTGGACAACATTATTTTTTAGTCAACCCACTTAATAATTTAAAAAATAATCCAAAAAAAGTACAAACACTTTTAACCATACCTAAAACATAAATAAACTTGATAAAAGTTTTTTCAATATTATAATAAAATAAGAAATTAATAAATGTTTTTTGGTCTTTTATTAGTTTCCCATCTACTATATATTAAATTTTGTTGTTCCACATTATATATATTTATAATCAACTTGCATTCCTTTTTAAAATCGTTAAGTAAAGATAGATAAATATCATAATAAGAAGGTGCTATAAATCTTAGACCTATCATTATTATAACTTCTACTTTTTCTTGAAAATAAGGTGAATTTAAAGTATTTAAAGGAATATATGAATGACAGAACCATCTAACTCAAGCTCATTTACATTATAAAACATCATCTTTATTAATCAAAGCATTTGTTAAACTCAATTGAGAACCAAGAGTAGTTCTCGGAGAAAATAAATGTAAAAAATAACTTTTTTTTTCTTTTGTCTAATACTTGTGCTTTATCTATCTCTAAAGATACATTGTGAGTTTTTATTTATTTGTTGCTGCAAATCATTTCCAATCCTCTCACGTACATTAAATGATACTTTTTTTTATCAAGAAGTAATATTACCTTTAACACCAATAACACGTTCTTTCATTCTATAAATTCCTATCCATTTAAACATTTTATTTAAAAAAACATATAGTTATGTTGAAATTTTTTATCATATGTTTGAGAAAAAATAAAAAAGAAACATATAGTTATAGAATATTTCATTCTATAAAATAGAGACTGCATTATGTTAAAGACTTAGTGGATAGGATTAATTAAATCAAAAACTCTTAAGCTAATAAGAAACTGTATTAATAGAAAATAGGGTTACAATTTGAGGTATTAACTAGTGCATACAAGCCTAGAAATCCAATTACAAATGAATAATTAGTGCATAAAAGAGCTTGTCCAAGGGAAAACCTAAGGTTTACAGAGTTAATCATAATTTCAAGAGAGTGAGCAGCTTAATAGATAAACCATTTCACCTTTATAATGTCCAATCATCCTTGATAGGAAGCATATAAACATGCAAATAATCATGATGGCCTAACTTAGGAATCCTTACTCTAAAGTTCCCTAGAGAGTTGAAAATTTGACTTATATTAGTACAAATTCATAGTCTGATAATGTCCAATTTGGTAGCTTGATTTGAGCTATAGATAAGGTAGATTCTATGAGTGATGAGTTGCATCCTAGTTTCATATATCA
>JAOSBL010000002.1:33502810-33514424 GCA_027568915.1 Erythroxylum roraimae | reverse complement strand
TTACCGTAAAAACATAAGTAAAGCATCACAAGGGTCTACCAAAAGAACATAAAACACAAAGAATTAACATGACAAAATGCAAGTTATCAACCATTGTCTACTACCTTTAAAACAACCACTTCCCGAATCCCCTTCCTAAACCCTCCTCCCCTTCCCAATCTTCTACAGTCCATCCTTCTTCCCCATCCCTCTCTACAACTATCCCTCCCTCTACCTCTGCCATTCCTCCTAAACTTTCTGTCTTTACCGTCGGTGACATTGCTAGAGGATCTAGGAAGACATTGAAATAAGTCATGGGAGATAACTCTGATTCTTCCTTGATTTGTAGTCCACTTGTGGAGATAGAAGGAAAGCTAATGGTGGCTTCTAGTCTAGACATTTTGCAGAAAGGAGCTAGGACATGGGAAGCTACTCTTATTAATTTTTTTATGGACAAAAGGCCTGCTTCTTTAGTGATACAAGCATGAACTCAAATAAACTAGAAAGGGAGAGGTCTAATAGAGGTAATGCTAATTGAGGAGGATAACTTAATATTTACCTTCTATTCAAAATCGGAAGCTCAAAAGGTAATTGGAAAAGGCCCCTGGGACATCTCTCAACTCCCTTTATTTCCTCAAAATTGGCAACCAGGCATGGAATTAGAAAAAATTAGAATGAAGAACATTCCTTTATGGGTGAATATTCACAACATTCCTTTAGAATATTGGACAACCAAGGGTTTAAGTATGCTAGCTAGTTACTTGGGGAATCCAATATGTATGGATGAAAACACTGCGTTGAGGAAAAGGGTAAGATTTGCTTAGTTATGTGTGAGTATGGATATTTCTAAGGAAATGAAAGACAACATCCCTATCCTAAGGTTGGCAAATGAACACTCCTTTAGAGAGGATAAAGTTATGGTAACATACCAAGGGAAACCGTCTCTTAAAGCTCAAGGCAAAGAATGGAAACCTACGGGAGGAGTCTTCACTAGAGGTTACTATTGGGAGGTGATGGGTACGGAAAAGTATATTTTGGAAGACAACAAAGAATGTGAGGAGGCAGAATAAGTATCTAAGAATCATGAACCGGTTCAGGTTGATAATGATTCTCCTATAAATGGGGAGAGCATTTATGAGGAGAATAGCCCAGATTCAGACCAGCAGGAAGGAGCTCTTCAGAATCCATCAGGTGACCTAAATAAGTCACTAATGAATAAAGGGGAGAATGTACTGGAAACTAGTGGAATTAATCTAAGTGGAGGAGTTCTTGATCCCAAACAGAATGAACAAAGCCTACAAAAGGCTGATCTACAGAATGGGGTTTCTCAAGAGGAGCAATTTGATTAGGTTATCTCTCGGAAAAGTAACAGGAGCAGTAGAAAAGGCCCCAAAGGGAAAAGTAATCTCTTATGACTCTAATTGTATGGAATGTTTGTGGAATAAAGAACCCTTCCAAGCTTAATGCGAAAAGGGATTTTGTTCGTAAGGAAAAGCCTCTGGTTTTTGTCTTTTGGAAACTAAAATTAGAGAGGTTAATTTGAATAAACTATGTTGTTTGGGTAGCAAATGGCAGTTTCTTACATACCACCAAAATCATGCCTATAGAAGGATTATTATTGCTTATAATGGTGAATTCTTGGAGGTGAAGGTTTTGGAATCCAGTCAGCAGTTTCTTCACACTAAGCTCTACTTCAAAATGGAAAATTCTTATGCTTTAGCTACATTTGTCTAAGGTTTTAACACTATGTTTCAAAGAACCAAACTTTGGAATTCTCTACGAAGAATTAAGGCTTCGATTAATGCTCCATGGTTAGTTAGTGGTGACTTTAACACCACTCTATTCAGATTAGAAGCGGAAGGAAATTGTAACTTACTTAAATATTCTTCTAATATGTTCGATTGTATGCAGGAGGTGGAACTTACAGATTTAAAATTTCAAGGCCATAAGTTCACTTGGTCAAATAAACAAAGGTCTATTTGGCACAACAGGAAAAAGTTAGATAGGGCAATGGTTAATGTGGAATGGCTAAATACTTTCTCAGGAAGCTCAACAAAATTCCTTGACCCTGGAATTTCTGACCATACTCCTATAAGGATTGATAACTTGTTTACTACTACCAGAATCCATCATCCTTTCAGGTTTAACAATTTTTTGGTAAACATGGAGGCAGAAGAAGCAATAATGAAGGGTTTAGAGTGTGAGTTCTATGGGACTAAACAGTACATTTGCCTCCAAAAGCTCAAGTCCATTAAACAGGAATTGAAGACCCTTAACTTAAAGAGAGGTCAGAATTTCTTTAAGGAGATAGAAACAGCTAGAGATAAACTTTCAGTCATTCAAAAATTATTAGCAGATAATCCCACAGATGGTACTCTAGCTACAACTAAAAAGGTAGCCCTTAAGAACTACTTGCAATTAGTGGATAATCAATGTTCTTTATTGAAGCAAAGAGCTAGAGTTAATTAGATAAAGGATAGGGACAGATGCACTAAGTTCTTTTGTAATTCAGTGTTAGCTCAAAGGAATGTAAACAAAATCACTTCCATTAAAACTGAAGCTAGTGAGGTTGTGTTTGGATAAGATGGAATTGCTAAGGAAGCAATGAATTTTTACAAAAACCTTCTAAGTTCAGATGTTTCCCTATCAGGATTTGGAGCTGATCTTAGGTAGTTTATTTCAGCAAGAATTCCTGAACATAATGCAAAAAAGGCAACATGGACTTAGGCAAAAAAGGACTTAGGCAAGGGATCCTCTGTCTCCTTACGTATTCCTAATTTACATGGAGGTTCTTACTCAAATGCTGAAGCATAACACTTCAAAGGACTCTAGATTCATATACCATTCCAAATGTAAGAAGCTTTCTTTAACAAGCTTATATTTTGCAGATGATCTTATTCTTTTAAGCAAGGCTAATGTTCACTCAGTCTCTCTTCTAATGATTACTCTCAATTCTTTTAAGGACATGTCGGATCTGAGTATCAATCTCCATAAAAGTTATTTCATGCTCTCCAAAAGTGCTTCTCACCTTTCTAACGCCTTGTCTCTAGCTACGGGTATGGAAATGAAAGATCCTCCTTTTCTATATTTGGGCATTCCTATCTCATCCAGGAGGCTAAGGTTTTGTGAATGTATCTCATTAATAGAAAAAATCTAGAAAAGATTGGGGTCATGGACTAATAGAGCCCTATCTTATGGAGGGAAACTTCAGCTTCTGAAGTCGATAATAATGTCAATGCAAACTTACTGGTGTTCCTACCTATTTCTCTCCAAAGGGCTTATTAAAACAATTGAAAAACTGATGAAGCAGTTTCTATGGTGGAAAGGAAACGGTGAGGAAGGAATAGCAAAAGTTAGTTGGAAGAATATCTATCAACCGAGAGAGGAAGGAGGATTAGGATTGGAGTCAATCACCAAGAAAAACAGATTACTTAAATGAGGGAAGAAGTTCAGCAGTATATAACTTGTCAAATAGGGCAGCGAAAGAATTTCCTTATGATATGACAACTGGACATAACTTATCAAATAGGGGCAGGGGAAAGAATTTCCTTATGGTATGACAATTGAACAGGGCCAGGAGCTTTAATTCATAATCAGTTGGCAAGAACTCTATTGGAGAGGTTCCCTAAGAAAACTAAGCTCCATGAAATAATTAGAAACGAAATTTAGATGTTATCATCAAATAAGATTAGACTTTTGCCTATTTTGCAACTTAAAAGCCTCGAAAAGAGAGATAATTATTTATGGAATGAGATTCTAGTTTCAGAAATAAATATAAGGGAAGCTCAAAAGTTGAGGGATGGGATAATTAATAGAGTAGGATGGTATCCCCTGATTTAGAACAAGGTTTTTAGACCTAATGCTAGTTTTCTTCTCTGGCTAGCTATATTGAATAGATTAGCACTTCAGATAGGCTAAATTTCCTATCCTCCTCTAAGATATGCATTCTTTGCAACCTAGAGGATGAAACTAGAGCCCATCTCTTCTTCGAATGTGTTTTCTCTAAAGAGATTTGGGCTAAAATCTCTAGCCTATGTGCCCCTGGGTTTAACTATTGCAGACTCTCTGACATCCTAATGGAGTTACCTCATCTACATATTTCTAAATATGATAGGGCTATTATAATGATCTCAGTTGCTACATGTACTCAAGCAGTTTGGAATGAGAGGAATAGCAGAACGTTTAAAGAGAAATCTAATTCTCTATTCTCTCTTATATAACTCACTATGGCTACCATAAGGGAACAACTGATTACAAATCAGTTAAACTTGCACTGTAGTAGAGGAATGACTCTCACATGGAGAATATAATCCTCACCGTCTATTCCTAATTCATGTTACTCAAAAAAGTTTCATACAACCTGGGTTCAATTCAGAATTGTTTAGAAAAGTAATGATCTCTCATGCATAGAAATTTCTGGATTCTAGCAGATTATTCATTCACCTACTCACGAAAAACTACTGAAGTATAGGTGGATCTGGACTCACATGTTGGAAAGGAAAGGGCTTTCTCAGATATGCTTTTTCCTTAGTCGTGTCATGCTTGAAGGAACACCATTGTCCCACCAGATCCCTGTTATCAATATATAATTTGTTATTTTGTGGAGATTCATATATATAAAGGATGGAATCATACCGAGTTGAGAAGCTTACCTGAGTTGAGATCACATCCTCTGACTCATCACCGTAGAGCTGAACCCCTAGACCTCCAAAAGAAAGCAATGTTTGAAGAGTCGGAAAACAATATCGTTATGCCCTAATCGCTAAAAGTCATCGCGATTCTGAAGTTAAGTATGTTACCTGAGTTGAGATCTTTGTGTGGAGAAAAGAGTAGAAAAAACACCGTGGAGCCACATCGCTGGCCTTACCGTCAGAGCATCGCCTTTCACCCTCCCAAATCAAGAAACATCTGAAGATTTGAGAGAGACGCATTTCGTTATATCCTAAATGTTAAACGACTTTGCTCATTGAACATTATTCTGAACGTCACCGTTTTGTCTTAACCAGTGTTTTGAAACTCGAACTGGCCATCAAACTGGAGGCCTTACTGGTCACCGGTTTGACCGGTTCGACCAGTTCAACCACCGATCGAACAGGTGTGACGTCATAATTATGCAATAATTATATATAATATTAATAATATTAAAAAAAATACAAAAAATACAAAAAAATAAAAAAATAAAAATTTGTTGAACCAGTGGTCGGACCGGTCTGATCGAACCAGTTCGACCAGTCAATTGACCGGTTTTGACTGATTCATACTGGTCCAATTAAAAGCCGATTTTTTGGGTTGAACCGGACCAGATAGCTGACCGGTTACCGATCAAACCGGTTCGGTCCGATTTTTAAAACAGAGGTCTTAACCTAGATATATCAGTGTTTCAAGTGGGTCTATCTCATGTAGGAGAGTCCCTCTACTAATGCATACTTTTCTATTTTTTAATGGATTTTTTAAAATTTCAAAAAAATTTAAAAAATATAAATAAGAGGTAAATAAGTCAAAAGGCAATGTGAATGGTGCGTGTAATAAACGGCCAGTGCATGCAATGCATGCACAGACAACGAGAGAAGTCAGAGTTTCATATTTCAAACAGACAACTAAATCACCCTTTAGTTATGTGCTGTCATTTCTTTGTCCAACTCTCATCTCCATCTTTACTCTCTCCATTTCGTTCTCTCTTCTTTTCTTCTTTTTCTCTTTGGGTGTGTTTTCTTTCTTCTTTTCTTTTCTCTTCACTTTATTATTAAATATTTAACCAGGGTCTTGGAAGCAATCATGTGTTTCTCTGCAAGTCAGCTCCTTCACCACCCTTCTCACCATGTTCTTCTTCTCCTACACTTCTCTGAGCATTGGTTTCTGCCCAAAAGGTACATTCTTTTGCTCTTCCCCTTCTTCTGATCTGCACTGACAAACTAGGAATGAGCATTATGTTCAGGATTTGTGGCTCGAGTCTTCTGGGTTCTACTTGATCTTATTGTGTAGTGTAATGTGAATTTTTGGGTTCGTTTAATTTATCAAAGGAAGCTCTGCTCGTCCTACATTTTTAAGTGGGTTGATGGCTTTCGATTCCCGCTGATTTTCAGTTTTTTTTTAGCTCACAGTACCATATAGTGTGGAGACGGCTTCCTACTAAGCTGTTTCTATGCCAAGCACTGCTATTGTAGTTCGTAATCAAAACCCTTCCTTGTTTCCCCAGTCAATGGATGGTTGAGTCGTAGCAAAAAGGACATGATTTTGCTGCTGTATGAAAAATTAGGTTATTGACTTTATCAATCAATTGACGAATAGTTGTACTTGTGATAGATACGAGACATACATATGCGTTTTCCTTTATATAAGAAAGTCTTATCTGAGCTGTCCCATTCTTGGAATCTACACCAATCCTGAATAGGAAAGGGACTGCACGGGGGGAAATAAGAATTTGCATGTGGAAAAACAGGTATTCCGAGCATGGCTCGGCGTATTTCCTATTTGGGACTTTCATGGTCAATGGTACAAAAGGGAGGAGTGGGGACAAAAGAATGAAACTTCATTTTAAAATTTTTGATGCTGGCATCTTGATACTGTCCAGTAACTGATGGGTAGCTTTTAATAGAAGAGTTTTAATAGCGGTGGAGCCATCTGCAGGGGAAGCTATTGACTGTGCAGTCCATTGTGGAAGTGTTTCATCCATGTTTAGTTAAATATTTAATGGAGCACTTATTTGTGACAGATTGACAGTCTTGCTGTTGGCCTGGTGCCATTGATGTCAATAGTATTCCTGTGGTGATAAGTGATAGTGCAGGGAATGGAACTCTGGTATACTTTCCCAGAATCATTCGATTTGTCTCTCATGCAAAAAGTGGTCATATGGTAGGTGTAGAAATTAATGTCTTTTCAAAGTGAGTCATATACTTGAAGTTCAAGTAATAATACACTTCGCATTTAATTAGGTTCCTGTCTTTCTGAGAATATGTAGTTAGAACTGCAAATTGTCACTGCACAAGTTCTACTGCTAGCAGTTTGTCTTACTTGCTAGCAATCTGTTCATTCAATCCTGTAAAGTGTTAAGTGTACCCCTTTTCTTTTATTTTCGTTTTGTTTCAATAGATATTTTGGTCAACTTAATCCTGAATGTCAAATCTGATTTTAGACTGTTGCCAATACATGTAAAAGAGCTTCTGATTCCTACCCGAAAGGAACTCTTTAAGCTTTCTCTTTTCCACCGGGCTTCTTTTTCATTACTTGCTGTGTGCTTATTACTTGAGTTAACATGTACAAAAAGAGTCAACACGTTTTGCTCTGTTGAAGTTTTCAGAGTGTAGTACCTTGCCATATCCATGCAACCTGAGTTTTTCTTGTTGATGTGAACCATGTGACACGGTCTTTGGTTCTTTTAATTACCCTTCATAGCTTTTTCTTCTTTAATTTAGTTATGCATAAGTTTTGCAGCAAGAGGTGACTTGAATGTGCTCCTACTGCTGAAATCTTATTTGTAGTTTCTTAAGTTAGTAATAGCTAAAGACATAAAGGATCCCTATGGCATAGTGAATAACGGTGATGTGAAATATGTAGTGCAGTGCTATCAAATAAGCGGATATACAATAACTAAGCCTTGTATACAAATTTTCATTTGTGGAGTCTTTTTTGGGTGGCTGTGCATGCTGTTGTTTGAGCAGGCATTCACTAAGATTATAATTCTATGAGCTTTGTTGTTATCTTGCTTTGAAAATGATGGCAACTCGTATTTGTTTTAGTTTCCACTTCATGCTAAAATGTATTGGAGTTGGCAGTTTAAAAACATTTCGATCTTTTACTATTGCAGTATTCTCTTGATATTAGTGAATCTTTATGGTTACTTTTGGAAGTTCTATACTTGTATGCTGTGCTGCTTACGTTAAACTTTATGATGTAATATGTTTGTTTAGGTTTGAAGACTACAATTATGGAGCTGATCTTAGCTTCAAGGAATTTGATCTCTACAACCACTGGACATAAAAGATCAAAGTTAAGGTTCTGCAGAATTTGCAGATTGATGTAATTTTGAGATTCGAAGCAGGGAGTGAAGCCACTGGTCCGTGTAGCGTAGGTTAAACGTATCAATTATTAGAAGTCATTTGCATAACTGTTTTTGCTTATTTCTTTGGCAGATAATGACTTGCCAATTTATATTTTCGTTTCCCCTTCTCATTTTATGTCATTATCATATTTAATATTTATTTTCTATACCCTTCCCCTCTTTAGTCCTTCGTGCTTGCTTTCTTGATCTCGCTCATCAAATGTAATTTTGCACAACATTGTTGGTTGATACAGCTTCTCTACTAGTTAAGAGTAAGGCTGCATATTACTGGACTTTCCTGGATCCCACATATTAGCAAAATTTTTACTGAATTGTTGTTATTGTTGGTTGAAGCAAAGTTTGTTTTATTGGTTTCGTGAAGCTGCAGTTGAAGCTACTTGTAGATGGGGCTTGCCAAATAGTACATACCTATAAATATTAGGCCAGTACAATGATGATGCATTAGTCTTAACTAATAGCTTTTCAATTAAAGCTTATGTATAATGTTTGTGAACATTGGATAAAAATATTTGTGAGTTTGTGTTCTTAAATATTTTGTATGCTTGGCAACCTTATGGTATACTCTTTAGTTTTGATCTTATTAGTTAAGTGTTATATACAAAGATTGATTTTCTATGTTGAAATGATAATTATCTCTGTCTTTACTTGAAGTATATAATTATATCTAATTGGACAACTACCTTCTCTCGATGGCATAAATTTAACTTAATCAAATTTATTAAGCATAGTTAATATATTTAGTTATCATAATAGTCTATGATACTTTCATTATCTAATTATGAAGTATTTATTCTCTCAATGAATGGATAATACTTCTCCTTTCAATTCTTCGTAAAATCATTAAGATTGAATCTATAGTGATCAAATATAAACTCAATAATTAAGAGTAAAGAAAATAAATTTGATCACTTGATAATCAAATCGTGTATTAATAATTGAAAGATCCCCATAATCTACATTTCTAAACCTAGTTAGGGTTTCTAGTCACTAAACATAATGAATGCAAAGTACAAATAATCCAATCTCAACAAAAGGAAAATATTAAAAGAAAGGAATAAGAGAAGTTGTCACTTGCTCCTCAATCTTGCTTGGAGTCCTCCTTTGAATGATAAGAAATACTAAAATTATGAAAACAATATTAAGGTGGATGTCAAAATCCTTCCAAATGTCCCCAACATGAATCCTAGTGAGAGTATTTATAATTAGGCTTGTAAAAGTAAAGTCCTAGGCTAGTTAAACTTGAGGACGTATTAACTTTTTCTGTAAAATAGTAATAAGTTTAGTGTTGGTCCACTCTGACATCGGTCTTATTTATTTTATCAACCTTTTGAAGCTCACGAAAGATAGGCACTTATCTCAATAAGTTCGGTTCCTCTTATGCCTTTTTTTTCTATTAACTTCTCTATTTTAGACATTTTTGAGCTAGATTAGTTTCTAATGTCTTCTATAAAATTGTTTTTTGTTTTCTTATTTTTCAAATGACTCCAATATCTCCTCACTTAGACAACGGTGGAGAACGTTGCACCTAATTTCATGTTTTCCCCTCAAGCTCATCACCTACAAGATAATGAATTAAACATAAGAAAATATCACATGATCCATATAAAACATACTATAAAAGTGTCGAATACCAATTAATTTAATCCTAAGTAATATGTAAAATATAGATCTAACAAATTCCCGTAACTTATTACTTTTCATCAAGCAATCAATAACAAACAAACCTTAACCACTAACCTAGACTAAATTAAAATAAGAACAATTACACTTTTGTAGGTATATAATGATATTTAGCATATATCATAAGCCTAATTTAAACCTCTAGGTTTCTCTAGTAAAGTAGTTATAGTTTCTTAAGAGTTAACTTAAATATTGCCTAGAAACAGTGATTTGAACTCATTAGTTAGCTTTATAGTTAACAACATAAGATATATAATTTCAAGTCTCAATTGAATTGCAAAAACTTAACATATAATATTTCATAAATAAATAACTATACAAACATGACAATACAAATACCATTCTACCTCCTTCATTAAACTCAAACACTTCAATTTGACATATCCTACAAAATATCACTCATTCATACAAGTATTTGAAGTTTTTATAAAAATAATCTAATCTCCACTACTTAAATAGATAAGTGTAAGCAAAAATCAAAAGGACTATGAAAAGATTATAATGGGGCCAAAGAGTTAAGTAGGCTAACTAGGGAAAGGAAAGAGGAGACAAAGAAATATTGATAGATTAGTATCAAATAAATCAAGAGAAACTTGAATCCTCACATAAGTAACTCCTCATATCCTTGTAACCACCCTTTTTCTTTCATTATCTTCAAGCACAAGTATCCATGCCAATCGATATTTAATACTTTATTTTCTTTTTTCTTTTCACATTTTTTACTTTTAAAACTATTTTAACTTTTTTAATTGGCATGAGATTCCCTTTTTATGTTGCCTCTTTCATTTTATCCCAATCCTAAAAATATCAAAAAATCAATAAAAGCTTTACTAACCATGAATTGTAGAGTAAATATTTTTTTTATGTAGTTAGGCTCAATATTCTTTAGGAAAAGGTTACCAAGAAAAAGCTTAAATTCATATAAAACTAAAAAGGGCTTATAAAAGGTAGACTATTTGGCGCAAACTTAAATTCTAAGTACATTTTTTTTAATCATTTTAACGTTTGAACCTATCTTACATTTAATCTCAAAAAGATTAAATTCAAATTCTAAAAATTCAAAGTTAAAAAACATATCCACGCAAGAAAGAAAATTTTATATGAAAGCCCAATTCCTTATCAGATCTCTCACATCAAATCAAAGTGTAATCACTTAAAATTTTTAACTTTCTAGTATTCATAAAGTCAAGATTTGTATAGCAATCACTTAATCATATTATACATATAATTTTAATAGTCAATCTCAAGTAAAAATCATGCAAAAACTCGTACCATTAACTAAAGTATATTAACTACACTTAAATATACAATTAAAAATAAAGATAAATCATAATTTTTAATCTAAAACACATAAATCCCATGAACTATACGCATAAACTAAAAATTTAGATTATCATGAATTCATCCTCTTATGCTTAATCATTATAATGCACTCAATGTCAAAAAAGTAAGATAATGAAAGCAATCGTGAAAGATAATAAGGTAGAGAAAACTCCCTTTCGAGCCATGCCTAGTTGGTAGGGTAGGATTCATGAAAGTCCATCACAAAACTACTTACAAAAGAAATTAAACTAAATATCAACAAGAATAAAAAATTAAGAAAATAAAATAAACTAGGATTAAAATGTTGGATTACCTCCAAACAAATGTTGGATTACCTCCAAACAAACATTTCTTTATAAGTCTTTTAGCTAGACTAGATCACCAAGTAGGACTAGTCGCTGAAAGAAATTGTGTAAATTTCATCCATACTACCTAGGGATGGCAGTGGGTTTTCAACCCGATTAATGTCCGCACTACTCGACCCAATGAATTTGGATATGGGTAATAAATCGTAAAAACCGATGGATATGGATATGGATATGGGTTGAGTCATAAAAAATGGATATGGATATG
>JAOSBL010000002.1:33458940-33473484 GCA_027568915.1 Erythroxylum roraimae | reverse complement strand
TGTTTCCACATGTCGGAGGCCAAAAGGAAAGGCTGAAGACTCAAAGCGATATCAGATGTGACGCTATTGAGAAGCCATGAAATAATCCGAGCGTTGTTGGATTTCCAGATAGTAAGTTCTTTGGCATCAGTAGGTGCTATTGTCGCACCTGTTAGGACTCCCGAATGACCTTTACCTTCTATGAACATTCGAAAGTGGAACTCCCATAAAGAGTAGTTAGTTCTGTCAAAACGCGTAGCCAATATGTCATGAGTCATGTGACTGTCGAGAGTCTCCATTCTAATTTCGGATGTGATCAGAATCACTACAAAACAAATAACTACGTAACACAGAAAAACTAGCCATCTAGTTAGCAAGGCTCTGATACCATGTAAATCTAAAGAAATATAAAATGTTTTTTGAATTTTTGAATCTTATTTTATTAACGATCTGTTTACAACGATGCTATATATACATAACTAAAGATAAGGAAATAGATACAAGATTGTATGAAATGAGGAAGACAACAAATATGAGAAGCTTGGAATGGCAAGAAGCCGTTGGAAGATATTGAGATGGAGATCTGCAAGGAGTGGAAATGTGGAAACGATATATTTCCATATTGTCATTAATAGGTGCTGTGTGAGGAGGAAATCTATTGGCACCAGAAAGCCCGCTGTGAATGGCTCTTAAAGGGCGACCGCAACACGAAATTCTACCATACTCTCACGCTCTCTAAAAGGAAGCGGCTCCAGATCTCGGGTCTCAAGGACCCTCAAGGCACTCTAATCTCCGACCCGAACCTTCTGGGCCAACTCGCCCGAGAGTTTTACGTTAATCTGTATACTCAGGATGCTGGGCCTCCCCCCAGCTTCCTGATCTCGGGAGCATTCCCACTACACTCGCCAGACCGGCTTCAAACTCTACACCAGCCTATCTATGGCCATGAAATCCCGACAACAGTGTTCGGCATGAACCCAAATAAAGCCCCTGGCCCAGATGGTTTTAATGCACTGTTCTTCCAGAAGCAATGGGAACAAGTAGGGCCAACAGTGACGGGTTATGTTCAGAGAGTCTTCCGCCTGGACTAGTGGGAACATGCTCTCAATCAAACCATCCTCGTCCTTATTCCTAAAGTCCCCTTTCCTCAGCCTCTCGCGCACTTCCAACCTATTAGCCTCTACAACGTCCTGTACAAAATCATTTCTAAAGTCCTGGTCAACCGGTTAAAACCTTATATGGATTGGCTAGTTCGGGCAGCCCAATGTAGCTTTATCCCGGGCTGGCAAACTACAGACAATACTATTATTAGCTAGGAAGTCATTCATTCGATGAGGAAGAAGAAGGGGAAGACGGGTCTTTTAGCTCTCAAAGTGGACCTTGAAAAAGCATATGACCGGCTCTGCTAGGATTTTATTCAGAATATCTTAACAAACATTGGCCTCCCGCTGCACCTCATTTCCGTCATTATGAAGTGTGTGTCGATGACTACGCTGCAAGTCGCGTGGCAGGGCTCCTTGACTGACCCGTTTACGCCTTCCCGCGGTATTAGGCAAGGTGACCCGCTCTCACCCTACCTGTTTGTCCTTTGCATGGAAAGGCTTGGCCAATTGATCACGGACCAAGTGGCACAGGGAGTTTGACGACTGATCAAACTTAGCCCTACGGGGCCTTTGATCTCCCACCTCTTTTTTGCTGACGACCTGGTCCTATTTTCGGAGGCCACAGCTTCTCAAACACAGATCATAGCCAGTACTCTGGAAGCTTTTTGTCAAGCATCTGGACAGAAAGTCAATATTGACAAAACTCATATTTTCTTCTTCAAAAACGTCCCCCCTCCCTCGAGCGTAGAATCAGCCAAGCCCTTCATGTCACTAGTATGAAAAACTTAGGAAAATACCTGGGTGTTCCTTTGCTTCACGAGCGGTCCTCTCGACGCACGTACCAACACCTCCTCGATAACACCTGGCAGACGCTTGCAGGCTGGAGGGCACAGGTGTTATCACTTGCAGGGAGAGTCACCCTTACTCAATCTGTGCTCATGGCCCTGCCTACATATAAGATGCAAACGGTGCGCCTCCCGCGACAACTTTGTGATGCCTTGGAAAGACTCATGCGAGACTTTATCTGGGGCTCTACGGGCGACCACAGGAAGCTGCACCTAGCCAATTGGGACACCGTGTGCTGGCCCAAAAAAATGGGAGGCTTGGGCATTAAACGCCTATGCTCCTCTAATGATGCGTTTCTAGCGAAATTGGGCTGGGCGTTGCTTACTCGACCCCAAGCTCTTTGGGTTCAAGTCTTACGAGCTAAATATCGTTTTGACCCTCAATACATCCCCTCTACCATTCCCAGGATAGGGGCCTCGAGCACTTGGAAGGGTATCGCTGCCACATGGTAGGTCGTCCGCCAAGAACTCAAATGGCAGCCAGGTAATGGCAGACGGATTTGTTTCTGGCTGGACAACTGGGTCAAGGACTGGGGACCCTTTATAGATGTGGCTTCGTCTCCTATCCCCAATAGTATCCTCTACGCCTGTGTTGCCGATCTTAAGAATGCCGACAGTACGTGGAAGTGGCATTTATTTCAGCACTATCTTCCCTCTTCTGTTTGCCTGGCCATTGTGGAGACCCACAACCATGACGATCATACCGTCGACGATACCTTCCATCGGGGAAAAATGATGCATGGCCAATTCACTGTAGCCTCCGCGTACGATTTACTGGAAGGGGATCTAAATGACGAGCACAGTCAACTTTGGGAGATTATCTGGAAATGGGTAGGGCCCCAGCGGATTCGGGCGTTCCTATGGCTGTTGGCCAAAGGTAAACTGCTCACTAATCACCAAAGGGTACTTCGCCATATTGCTACTAATAGCCGATGTCACCATTGTGGACAAACTGAAACTACCCTCCACGCCCTTCGCAATTGTACGCGTGTTAAAGCGTTTTGGGCCAAATTTCCCCCGGCGGTCGAGGATCCGGCTTTTTTCCTGGATGATGAGTTGAGGTGGGTACAGTCTAATCTTACGACTCACCACGAGGTAAGACATTTTGAATGGGCCACGCTTGTTCGCGTTGCCTGCTGGTTCTTGTGGTACTGGCGGAACAAAAGCGTGTTTGAACCCGAGTTTACGTGGCCGTCTGTAAGGGACCGAGCTGTTTTCGAATACGTCAATGGTATTGAAAGGGCTCGGGTGGTGAAAAGTTGTGTGTTCCCGAACCAAGGCCTACCTCTGGGCCGATTAGTAGGGTGGTCCAAACCGCCAGCGAACTGGGTTAAGCTCAATACTGATGGGGTAGTCAAACATGGAGGTACCATTTCTACTGCTGGGGGGCTTATTAGGGACTGGCAAGGCCGGTGGTGCGGAGGTTTTCTACAGCACCTGCCTAGAGGTTCCCCGCGCCGTGCAGAGTTAGAAGGAATCCACGCAGGCCTCCAACTGGCTTGGACCTTGGGTTATCATCGAGTCATCTTGGAAGTGGATTCCCTCGAGGTTATCAATATTCTGTCTTGTTCCCTTACAGTTTTACCTGATGTGGTCACAGGTACTCGTGCATTGCTTCACCAAAATTGGGAGGTTTGTCTTCAACACATTCATTAAAAGGGGAATTAGAGGGCGGATCATTTAGCCTCGATCGCAACCCGTGTCAGTCCAGGATTCCACATCTTACAGGAGCCCCCGCTGACAACTTTGGACATCATTCGCTGGGACCAGCAAGGAGCTTTGTACCGCCGGCTTTGCATTAGATAGTTTCTACTAGTTTGTTTTCCTTGTACCAAATAAAAAGAAGCCTAGAAATCCAAATTACAGTCAAGATAGGATGCAATATCATTGTGATTACTATGGACTTGATGGGCACTCTGAATCACGATGCTGAAAGAAGCCTAGAAACCCAAACTATCAACAAAATGGAGCTTCAAATAAACATGATGTTGCTAATAAACCAATCGCTACCATTGCTGATAGCACTGCAAATAATTCAAAAACCTTACCATACACTCAAGAACAAGTTCAACAACTACTTGCTCTAATTCAACCAAGCAACTCCAATCATTTAGTCAACTTTGCAGGTATGGTTTCAAATATTTCCTCTTAAACTAATAATTGGGTTATAGATTCAGGTTACACTGATCATATGACTTATGATTTAAATATTTTAAATACTACAAAGTCTCATTATGATCCACTGATGAAACCACCAAATGGTGATAATGTTTCTATGTCCCAGATCTTGTAAGCTCACCAAGGATATAATATTATAAGACATTTTATATTATGTCCTTGGCACGAGTAAAGAACATAAGGGACTATATTATCTTGACAATAAGCCTGCCATCTTCACTTCTTTTACCTCAAATTCTCATGATAATGGATCTATGGCATTGGTGACTTGGTCATCCAAGTACCAATATTTCATCAAAGTTTGTTAAATTAGACTCTAGCATTTCATTTTCAAACAACTGTTCTTGCACTATATGTCCTTTAGCCAAACGCACTCGTTTACCTTTTAATCATAATGCTACTAAATCTATTGCTTATTTTGATTTAATTCATATTGATGTTTGGGGACCATATAATACTCCTATTACTGGTGCACGTTATTTATTACCTATTGTAGATGATTATTCTTGCAACATATGGTTTTATTTAATGTAACAAAAATCTCATACTTTCTTTTACGTCTGAAATTTTTTCGCTATGATTAAAAATAAATTCAATGTCTCTATTAAACAAATTCGCACTGATAACAGTTCAAAATTTTTCAATCACATTAGCAATGATTTTTTTCACCTCTATTGGTGTAATACATCAGCATAGTTGTACCTATACACCTCAGCAAAATAGTGTAGTTGAGCGCAAGCATCGTCATTTACTCAATGTTGCTCGTGAACTTCGTTTTCAAGCAAATTTAGCCTTAAAATTTTGAGGTGAATGCATCCTTACTGCAACTTATTTAATCAACTGAACTCCAACTATGGTGCTTAATGATAAAACTCCTGTCGAAATATTGTTTAACAAATTGCTTGCTTATACGCATTTACACATTTTTGGTTGTTTATGCATTGGACATAATACTCATATCCAACATAAATTTGATAAATGTGCTAATCCCAACATTTTTATTGGATATCCCTTAGCTTAAAAGGGCTATAAAATTTTTGATGTTCAAACTAAACAGATTTATGTTAGCTGTGATGTCACCTTCCATGAAACGGCTTTTCCTTGCAAATCATTGAATGTTGGAACTCTCTTGCCTACAATATCATCTTTACCCGTACCAAATCCTATTCATGATCTTAGTATACCCACCAATAATAAACAAACAACCACATCCACATGACCACCTCAAGACCATACTCCTATCACCCCCATCATAACACCTAAAAACATACCTCACATCAATGCCCCTACTCTTGAAACAACCCATATCAGTCCCTCTTTACGTCTTTCCTCTTGAGAAACTCACCCACCAAATAAATTCAAAGACGACCATTGTTATAATGTTCAAACTTCTTCATCCGTAAGTACAAAATTCCCTTTACATAATTTTTTATCTTATGACAAATTCTCTAATCCACATTTTTCATTTCTCAGTTCTCTATCTTTTGTTGTAGAACCCACCACTTTTTCACAAGCTATGCAAGTTCCTAAATGGCGAAATGCAATGAATGCTGAACTTGATGCACTAGAAAATGCCAACACTTGGTCTCTTGTTCCTTTACCACCTCACCAAAAACCCATCGATTACAAATAGGTCTACAAGATAAAGCGACAATCTGATGGAAGTATTGAATGCTATAAAGCGCGATTAGTTGCAAAAGGATACACCCAAACTGAAGGCATTGATTACCACAAAATTTTTGCCCTTATCACCAAATAAGTAACTGTTCGAACCTTGTTAGTCGTTACCGCCATCAAAAATTGGCCATTACATTAGTTTGACGTCCAAAATACCTTTTTACGTGGTGATTTACATGAGAATGTCTATATGCTCTTACCACCCAGTCATCCTCGAAAGGAAAAGAAAGATCTAGTTTGCAAACTAGATCTTCAACTTGGCTCTAACCTTTCGAATTAATTCTTTCTCCATTAAAGCGCTAAAATAAGGCACATAAACAAAGTATAAGTCAATAATAAATCATATAAAAATAATCCAAACACAAGTAAAATAATTTCAAAATCATGTTAAAACAAATAAACTAATTACACCTATCACAATGCATACACGTATAATAATTATAATAACATTCTTATAATTATGATTTCTTTTAATTATTAAATCCTTATACATTGTACATACAATCATATTAATCAACAAAAAATTAAAATACAAGTACGAGTAATTTAAAATTAATTATTAATTATTATATTATTAGAATAATTACAAAATTTGAATTTATCCATCAAATAAAAAAGGGTAGCGGATATTTTTTATATAGAAAAATCTAAATCAGAAGCTATGCCTACTTGGTTAAATATAATATTAAAAATGCAATCTATTTCACTTTGTTTTAGTAATTTATGATGAATTATATGTTAAGAAAATTATAATTAATATATATAATAAGTGTGAAGAAACCCTTTAACATTGCAAGTTTTATTGATGAGATGGTCTTCAATATTGCCATAACAGAAGATCAATTATATCCATTTTGTAACCATTGTCAGAACTTGAGCAACCTCTGCTCACATTTACACACGACAAGAGCTTGTTAACCAAACATTTGGATACGAACTTAGCAAGTAGTCATCATAAAACGATAGTAGTCATCAGGGAAAGGTGAGATTAGAGTCATTAGACTGTAGAAGATGGCACCACCAAAACAGGCCCACTGTTTGACTTGCCTGTACCTATGATCTGATTGTTTTTATTTACATTTTAATTTTTAAAATTTACTAAAAAATTTTATTTGAATTTTTAGTTTTTTATTTTTATTTCTTCCAATTTTTAAAATTTATGAAGACCATAATAAGTAGTTTTATTTTCTGTTTCTTTTTTATAATATGATTTACTATTAATTAAAAATATATTATTTAATTTTTAATACATTAATTATTAATTATAAATTATAAATAATTTAATTCAATATTATATATTTAATTAATTAAATTTAATTAAATCAATATAGTTATATTTTTATTACCAATAATAATTACATATTAGATAAAACTTAAAGATAAATTATTTTTAATTAATTAAATTTATTTTAATGTCTATATGATATTTAATAATAAATTATCAATACAACTATTTTGTTAAATTAAATAAATTATTTTAAAATAATATATTATTTATAAATTGATATTTATTTTAAATACATTTTAATTATTAAATAAAAATTTTATTGACATTTATATATTTTGAAGATATTTTAAACTTAATTATATGTATTAATGATTATTAATTTAATTTAACTTATTTTAATAACAAAAATAAAATGAAATTATTCATAATTTTAATTAATTAAGTATAATATAATATAATATTAAATTATTCATAATTCTTATTGATAATTAGTATATTAAATAATATATATTTAGTTGATATTAAATCAAATAATAAAAATAAATAGAAACAAAAATTACTTTTTGTGATTTTCATAAATTTTGAAAACTGTAAAAAAAATATAAATAAATAAAAATTCAAACAAACATATTTTTTAACTAAATTTTAAAAACATAAAATAAGAAATCAAGGAAAAAACAGGTCATTTGCTTAGAGTAACAAACGAAAAGTTAAAGATATCAAAAGGATAGGTTTAACAAAACATATCCCTAATACACATTTCAAACCTTAGCTGCTCAAATCATGCTTTTGAAATGATAACCTTATTAATTGGTCACCCGTTAATCTTAGAAGAGATGCATAAAGTTGATTTGATCCCTTAGAGATCTTGCTCAGAACTTAGGGATTTGGCCATTGAATATTAAGAAGAAAAGAGAGGGAGAAAGAGAATGAGGCTGATTTTATGTTTGACAAATAATGTTATACCTTTCACTATTATACACATCTTGAAATTTTCATATTGATTGGATCAAAGTTTAAGCAACCTTCTTAAATTAAATTATTCAGAATATATCAATTTATTAATAATAGTAATGACAATCGTTTTGAAATCTCTTTTTATAACACTTATTTTTTTAGTAACGTGTCCTTTGAATTATATATATTGAAGGCCCACTGGCAGTTCCTTCACACCAGAGTCCGGTATGCTGGTGGGTTTTTCAATTTCACTTCGGTGTATGCCAGCCTTCACTATTCTTCCCAAAAAATTTTATGGCCGTTGTTAACTTGGTTAGGGGAGTCCACTCCTGGGCCTTGGCTAGTGGGTGACGATTTTAACGCTAAACTTGCAGCTTCGGATCACCGAGGTGGTGCTACGACCGGTCGGATCATAAATACACTATTTAGTAATTGGGTCCATGACAATGGACTCCACGATTTGGGCTTCGTCAGGTCCCCATTCACATGGCGTCGAGGCACAACTCAAGCGCGTTTGGATCGTGTGTTTGGTTCCACTCCCTGGCTGTATTCCCTCCCCGCGACGTCTATAACTCACCTGCCCTTCCTCGGATCGGACCACCGTCCCTTGTTGGTCCAAATCACTAGTCCCTCTCCGCATGTTGGAACTCAAAATCCACTGTCTCACCGATGACACGGGCTCTCCGCTCTCAAACCAGCTGCAGCTGCGACAATTAGCCCGTACCTTTTATAAACGGCTATACACCCCCGAAGATGATTCCCGGCATCCGCCGCTCCCCTTTGGGGCTTTCCCGCGTCTCTCTGCCGATAGGATTTCTGAGCCTTCGGAGTGCTGTCTTTTCCATACACCCCAATAAAGCCCCGGGGGTGGATGGTTTCAATGCGCTCTTCTTTCAGAACCAGTGGCCCACAGTAGGTTCCTCTATTATCACCTTTATCCAAGCGATTTTCAGGCAGGAGCGGTGGGAGGAGGATTTGAATCATACCATTGTCGTCCTAATCCCTAAAATTCCTAACCCCACCCATCTCTCCCAGTTCTGGCCCATTAGCCTCTGTACGGTGCTGTACAAGGCCATAGCCAAAATTATTGTGAATAGGCTGAAAGGCCATCTTGGCGCTCGAGTGGAACCCAATCAATGCAGCTTTATCCCGAGCCGCAAAATCACTGACAACATCATCATTGTCCAGGAGGTTATTCACACGATGAGGAAAAAACAGGGTAGAACCGGTTATATGGCGCTTAAAGTTGATCTGGAAAAAGCCTATGCCCGGCTTCATTGGGATTTCCTGCACGATACCCTCCTCGAGACTGGGCTCCCGACCAACCTTATCCAGCTCATCCTCAAGTGTGTTACTACCGTTACCATGCAGGTTGACTGGCAAGGCTCTTTATCTGATCCGTTTCACCCCTCCCGAGGCCTCAGGCAGGGAGATCCCTTATCCCCCTACTTGTTTGTGCTCTGTCTCGAACGGTTAGGGCATCTGATTAAACTAGAGGTGGGGCAGGGACAGTGGCATCCGATTAAGTTAAGCCCGGCAGGCCCGCCTCTCTCTCATTTATTCTTTGCCGACGATCTTATTCTCTTTGCGGAAGCCACGGATTATCAAGCGCAAGTGATTTCCAGGACACTTGAGACCTTCTGTAGCGCCTCGGGACAACGCATGAACAAAGATAAATCTCGGGTGTTCTTTTCCAAGAACGTTCCCCGCATTACTATTCGGCACATCAGCCAGGCGTTGGCTGTTCCTAGTACGACCAACCTTGGGAAATACCTTGGAGTCCCTCTGATCCATGAGCGTACTTCCCGCCACACGTATCAGTACATTTTGGATAAAGTCCATAAGAAACTAGCTGGGTGGAAGGCCAGGACGCTTTCTTTAGCAGGTAGGGTTACTTTAACCCACTCTGTTATCGCCGCTCTCCCTATTTTCACTATGCAAACGGTTCGCCTGCCCCGCCAACTCTACGACGATTTAGAAAAACTCATGCGGAACTTTATCTGGGGTTCCCAGGAGGGGGCTCAGAAAATTCCCCTTGTACGCTGCGCCGATGTGTGTAAACCTAAAAAAGAAGGGGGCCTGGGATTAAAACGCCTTCGCTCAACGAATGATGCTCTCCTTGCTAAGCTTGGATGGGAACTTCTCACTAAACCCGATGCCTTATGGGTTCGGCTCCTGAGAGCCAAATACCGGATCGATTTCTCTCACCTCCCCCTTACTTTGGCTTGTGCGGGACCTTCGACCTTTTGGAGGGCATTGACAACAATCTGGCATATTGTGCGTCAAGGCGCTGTTTGGCGGCTAGGTGATGGCCGTCGCATCCGCTTCTGGTGTGATAACTGGGTCGAGGACCTGGGACCCCTTTACTTAGTGGCGACCACTGAAATCCCTGAATGTGAGCTGGGCGCCATAGTGTATGACTACCTTACTCAAGAAGGCGCCTGGCATTGGCATCGGTTCCAACATTACCTCCCTTCGACAGTCTGTATGCTGATCGCGTCCTATAGGTCTCACTATACCGCCCACGAGGCAGATCAACTTTTGTGGGGCCCCACCCTCCCTAGGCCATTTACAGTCGCCTCAGCCTATGAACTCATAGAGCACGCCGACACGGAGGCTCCTCGTTGGAGATGGGAGGTCATTTGGAAATGGGCTAGGCCCCAGCGAATTCGGTCTTTTCTTTGGCTGCTTGCGAAACAGAAGCTGTTAACTAATCAACAACGGGTGTGAGACATCTTACTCTAAACAGTGGGTGTCCTTTTTGTGGCCAAGAAGAGTCTATTCTTCATGCTCTTCGAGATTGCCCACGAGTTCGGTCTTTCTGGCACCGATTTCCAGCTGTCTGCCAGTATAAGATTCTATCCCATACGGACGCGGTCTCGTGGCTTCTTAGCAACCTCCAATCTCCAGCCATTCTCAATCAGCACCGTTGGGCGACAATCTTTGTGTCGCGTGCTGGTTCTTATGGAAGTGGCAAAACCATAGTGTCTTTGATCCAGCCTTCGTCTGGCCTATGGACGAGATCCGCATTGTCATGGATTATGTTGATTGGATTCTCCGGTCGACCACAATGGAATCTCAGGTCTTCCAAACGCAGAGCCTTCCCCTGGGTGCTGCTGTGAAATGGAGACCCCCGATGGAGGGCTGGCTCAAGCTCAACACGGATGGTGCTGTACGACCAGGAACCCACCTAGCGGCAGCGGGTGGTATCTTCCGGTCCAGTTCGGGACGCTGGTGTGGTGGGTTTCTCCATAATTTAGGCGTGGGAGCACCTTTAGATACGGAGTTATGGGGCATCCTTTTAGGCCTTTCCTTGGCTTGGGAGCGTGGCTACTATCGGGTGGTGGTCAAAGTGGACTCCCTGGAGGTTATTAATATTCTATCTGATTCACAAAGTCTGTTGTCTGACTCTTTCCCTTTGGTGACAGGTATTTGTGACTTGGTCCACCGGGAATGGGAGGTTCATTTCCAACATATCCATCGGGAAGGCAATCAATGTGCAGATCGATTAGCAGCTTTAGCCTATTGGGCAGGCCCTGGCTTGCATTACCTCCATGATCCTCCGGAGACTATTCGTGACATTCTCACTCTTGATATGAATGGCACAATGTATCCTCGCATTCTGCGTTAGATGCGGAGAGTATGCGAGTCTGCTTTCTTTTGTTCTTTCCTTGTAAAAAAAAAAGAATATCATCATCATCAACACCTAATTGAAGTCTCGCTGAATCGCAGGATTTAGAAAGAGCTGATAATATGTAACCTTACCCTATAGAGGCTTAGATTTAAAGAATATATTCTAATTAATTTTATATTGATTGAAACTTAAATATTTTGCTAAATTCACATGATTCTTATTTATTATTTATTTGTTGTGATATCAAGTGTTTATATAAATAATACAATAATCCTAAATTGTGATGTAATAAGAAGACTAACATGGAGAACATTTTTTGTTTAATGAATTTGTCTCAAACTCTAATTACACTTGAATTGGCCGGTTTAGGTTTGAAAGGGACAATCATATCATATTTTGATATGGTTGATTGAGCTTATATTTTCACATTATAATATATGGATAACCTAACCTTGTTTGGTTAAAGAACACCAAAACCTAACTCGTCTCATACATCATCTTTGTTAATAAATTCAGTTTAGTTGTAAAGACATTTCACTACGTTGTAAGAAAACTGAATACCGTCATAAGATTGGGCACGTGATGAATTGATTGGGGACATTCTGCTTCTGTATTATTTTAATTGTCTGAGGAGGACACCGATACAGAAGTTCCACTTGACTTCCTTCAGTTCAATGACTTGGGACAGAACCAAAATTTTAAATAATGTATATGAAATATTATATGTGTCTTGAAAGATTTTCTTGCTCATAATACCTCTATCTTTTTGTGACAATCATACGCCATATCCATTGTGGTTCTATTTCTTTGTAATCACGATTAGAAAGTAGCCGGCTGGGACCCTAATTTCTCTAGTTTAATGGCAGAAAAAGGGTTGAAAGTTGAAATAATATCTCATATTTTAAAAATTGGGTTGGAAGTTAAACGTATAAAATAAGAGGTTTAACGCTTAAAAGATTCAGCCGGCATTAGATCGTCATAAAATTGGCTAAAGATTAAATAAAATTAAAGAATTTGAAATATAATTGAAAGAGATCGTCATTACTTGTCGAATAATTTGAAGTTTAATTAAGGAAAGAAATTACTAAATAAAAATTAATTGATTTATTTTAATTTATAAAAAGTTATTAATTCAAAAAATTAACCGATCAATTAATAAATCGATCAGTTTTTAACAACAAGAGTTGTTAAATTAAATCAAACAAAAAAATTAAATGGTTAAGATTTTAAATTTGGTACGTTGTCGACGCAAGTTTCCAGTTTCCTTAAAAGATGAAATTGATAAGGTTGCCCTTTAAACAACAGTATAATAAATCCATTGTACTGAAGGACAAGAAACATTCCAAATCAATCAAAATTTGCCGTTATTTTTAATACAGATGTAGATATCATGGTGAAACCGAGGGTCAAGTCCTGTCTTTGGTCAGTGTTTCCTCTAATACTAGTACATTATGCTCGTTAGCAATCTTCATTCACGTGAAATACTCTGTACCGCAAACCGTGTTCCCACCTTGTTTCAATCAATTTTGTTCACATATTTGTGTGAATCTCTCATATTATATGGATGAGATTTAGTGGAATAAAATAAAAATTAATTTATGAAAACAGAACAATTGATCCCATCTTTATTAGCTAAGTCTCTGGCTGATTGAGCTTATACTAGTAGAGCTTTTCTCAACAAATTTTTTTTCTTCTGTAAATCTTTTCTGAAAAGAACTTTTATAAGAAGCCAGTTAAATGTTTGAATGTCATTTAAAAAAGAATTTTTTTGAAAGAGCTTCATACAATAGGCTGTTTGGCAATATAAAAATAAAAACACTTTTAATTTTAATTCTATTTTATTTTATAATAAAAATTATTTAAAATATATTAAACAATATGCAAAGCACAATATATTAATTATTATATCATTTTGAACCATATGAAACATAAATGAAAATATATCTAACCAAATTTTTTATATGGATTATAACATAAGTAAAACTAATATAAAAATAAATATTAAAACATATAAAAAAAGTCAAATAATATTTTATAAATCTCAAAATAAACGTGAAGATGTGTTTGTGAGTATTGTGAGAATTATGTGTAAAACATAAGGGAAAAACGGACTAAAAAATAGGTTAATTAATTGATCTGAAAAATCTACCTGAAAAAGTACTTTTTTGAGGAGCTCCAAATTTGAGTTTTTTCAAAAGCTGTATTTTGACTACCAAAAAAGACATATCTATTAAAGAAGTAATTTTTATTTGACAGTCAAACACTCATTTTTCTTTAAAAAGACTTTTGTGGTGGTTGACCTCCTAAAAGCCCATCCAAACTGGCACTAAATCACAAATGTCGGATCTTATCAACACTTCATTATATAGACTTTAAAACTCTCTTTGAAAAGCAAAATTATTTTTATAAATCAAGTTATATGCAGATTTATGTAATTCTGAATTTTTTTATGATGAGGATGAGGTAATTAAAACATTAATTTCATTTTGTAACAAAAATAATGCTTATATCTCTCATTAAAAAAAGAATAAAAGATGGAATTAAAATTGTTTAAGTAACTTAATATAAAATTGTCATCGTCTAACACTTTTCATTTACTTCTGTATTATGATCCACATACTCTTAATGTGAAACATATGTAAACATACAAGTGAAGGATGAAGCTCCCATAGTCCCATCAAGGCATCATCTAGATTAATTGTCAGGAGCATAAGATGATGAGCTAAAGTATTTCTACTTGCTGATGAATGATGAAGGCTTCCTTGCACGTAGTCGTGGAAACCCTAAGCTATCATTGTTTACTTTTGCAACTATGTAGCAATTATTTAATGGCAATTTAGCAATCATCTCTAAACCATCTCTAGAAGCTTAACAAATTTCAAATCAAAAATGTATTTATCTCTAAGAGGACTCATCCCTAACGTGACTTTAGTTAGGGATGTC
>JAOSBL010000002.1:33391754-33402364 GCA_027568915.1 Erythroxylum roraimae | reverse complement strand
ACGACTGAAGTTGAGGATTTAGTCGAGTTAATTGTGGTTTGCTAGACGACTAGTGGCTCTTTTATGATCTCTCGGTTCTCTTCTATCTCAACAGCCCTTTCCATATGGTGGCAGCCAAGAAAATCTTTAAAATCATATCTACCATAAGCATCTCTGAAAACACGAATATTAAACTTCTAACCAAGTTTATAGGGAACTAACCTTTTGTAGTGCCACACATGCAGCTTGTCTTTCTTTCTAGCGTTGTTTTTTCAACTCTATGTCTTTCTTCATTCTAGATGCTACTTCAGCAGCTCTGATTTGCGCTTCAATTCTAGCCTTCTCTGTAAGGAGAGATGAAAGTTCATATAAGATGACATACTACAAATTAGAAGTGTCCATCTTAAGACAATGGAAGCGGCCAGCTATCTTCCATGAAAGTTGTAACCACAATATTTATCTATTTAAAAAAGCCAGCAGTTTAGTACACAAAAGATGCACGCACTTGGCTAAAGAATCCAAAAAGGACATAATTACATATTATGCTGGCACTTGAACATGAAATCCCAGACAATGAAGAGAACAAGACTGAAGTTGGGGGAAGGCAGAGTTTGCCTCAATTGTAACTTATAGGAATTATTATGAAAGAACTATAGTAGTGTGGTTTCACAAAAACTTCTATTTGACCGCAATTACTTGTAAGATTCTACCGCAGTTACTTGTAATTGTATCTATCGATTACTAGATATAAAGTAACTGTATCAGTAACTGTTAATTTTTCAGCACAAACGAAAACAGAAAAATAAACACTAAATTAAACAAATCAATAACGAAATTTAGTAACACAAGTCGGCACACCTTACCTATGTCTGTGGGACCCTCAATCAGCTTAATTTTTTTACTAACGACAATAGTTTTATACAAGACTTTATTGAGTCGACACCACTTAACTCTTGACATTATCTTTAGTCATTATTATTTGTGAAAGAATTTCATATCCAATAGTACGACCGCCTCGTACTAACCTCAATAGACGATTTTTTTCAACAATCTTTTGAAACAAGAACAACAAATAAATCACTCAAGTATCTAAAAATTTTATAGAAAAATCTGAACACACACAAGATTGAAATAAAACAACTTTCCGATGAGTTTTGCTCCTCAACAGGAGATCTGAAAGTTTTTCACATAAAGTCAGTCCAATCGTGAGCTACTCTACAAGGATAATAGTCCAGCATTCGCAATTCCCATATGATCAAAATAGAGTAGCGAATCTGCCACTCTAAAAACACTTGTTGCACCCTTTAATTGTCATCAATCAAGTAAGAAGGACACCACCAACAAACACATAACAAACAGCCCACATCCAGATGTTAACACCATTGTATAACACATCCACACCTTCAGTAATAACCCATCAATCCACACATTGCACAAACCACTTACAATGCTCACTCAAAGACTCAACCGTGTGTCACCAAGAAAACCAAAAAACCACAAGATCACTTCAGCTATTTCAACAGAAAAACGCAATTATCTCACACATCAAAGAGCCCATCAATCGTCGTCAATTGACACATTCAAGATACACACGATAAAGTCCCAAATTCCACACACAATCCCCTTCTCCCCTCTACACAAAATTCAGCAGTACCCTTGACAATTACAAAGGTGATATACCATAATTTCTCATCACAACTATAAGTGTAACAACTATATATTTTTGAATCCAAGTCCAATTAATATCTTATATGTCTAATTAATAAATAAAATGTCAATACTAAATATATATCTTAACATATTAAATACTTGAAACTTTGATTTGATCAATTATGAAACAAGGTTTGTCGTGGATCTTTGTGAAGAAGCATAGGGATTTAATAGCAACAAGTCATTAACTTTCTATTACACGATATAATACAAAGATATCCAACAAAGTAGGTTTATAAGAAACAAGTTAACAACTACTATCAACTCGAACCCAAAACACCGTAGAAACAGAAAACAATTATAGGATGCCAACTGCCCAGTTGAAGTACTTCCAAACCTACCCTATATGAATTGGAACATTGTATTACCAAAGAACATAAAATGAATAAGGTTTCAAGTATTTGTTTGATTGTCAGCTGTAAATCACAACCCCAGCATATTATACTTCCTTGCGTATTCTTTTTACGTTCTGTACCTCATCAAACAAGTTAAAAACTGTGGCACTTCAACAGGGTAAACTTAAAAGGGTAGCTAATGGACTCCAGAATGTCACAATTGCTGGGGCCCATATGACATAATCCAATTTTTAGTACTTGGTAAATATCAAATTGCTCAGCTCACCTTCTTGCTGCCTCATTTCTAATAATTCCTTTTGCTTCTGTATGTTTACAGGATCAGCCTTATCACCCTGAAAATATCACATCAACAGCTCACATGCAAAGTCAGAATATATCCGTCAACGACGTTTTTTCACCCAACTAGCGAGATATAAAAACATGATATGACTTCTTGGTTTTTATAGGCTTAACATAATGGGTCCTTTTTTATGCTCAATACTTATTTCTGTTATTTTGTCTTATGCAGATTAGATCCACAAATCAGCCGTATGATAAAGGAGCACCATTACGGGACATCGCTAACGCCACGAGCAACTCATAGGTTGGTGTAAACCTCCTCCCGAGTGGGTCAAGTTAAATACGGATGGAGCTTGTAAACGTTCTTCCTCCTCGGCTACAACTGACGGCCTCCTCCGGGACAGTTCGGGCAAGTGGCTTGGCGGTTTCAGTCAAAATCTTGTCTGGTGTTCTTTGGTGCCTGCGGAGCTCTAGGGAGTGTATACAGGACTCACGATCGCGTGGAACCTAGGTTATCGTCGGATTGAACTCAAAGCAGACTCGACAGTGGCCATCCACCTCATCTCTTCCTCGTCTAGCCGCTCCCAGGTCCATAATTTCATAGTTCAAGGTATTAATGAACTATTTACGCAAAACTGGACAATGGTCCATCGTCATATCTACCGCAAGAGTAACTGCTGTGTGGATTAGCTAGCAACATATGCTGAGCATTTTGCACTAGGAACTACTTATTTTGCTCTTCCACCCATTGGATGCCATGTTCTTCTTTTAAAGGATATGTCGGAAATCTGTTTCCCTAGTGTAATCAGTTTTATTCCCCCTCTTATATAAAATATATTTATATACATATGATATGACTACTAACAGGTTCAAGAAGTGTCTTATGTTGAGCTTTCAAGATAGTGTCTGCAAATCGTTTCTTTAGCATTGCAGCACCAAGGGCCTTCTTAGGAGATAACGGCACATCAAAAACATCATGTTTCCATCCTAATCCACACAACAAACAGCTAAGTCAACAAAGCTACCATACCAACCAAAGCAGTCAGCGGTCAAACTGAATTTAGGCATAACATGTGAGAAATACTGACCTTCTCCAGATGTAGCATCAATTGCATGTGGCAAAAGTGAAGAACTAGGGCCTGTGTTTTCCTCATCCAATGCACTTTGACCCCCTTTACAATGATTCCAAGCTATTACTTAAACATCAATGGCTAAGTGGTAGAATATAACATAAAAAAAATGACCCTCACCATCAGAATCTGGATCTAACTTGCTCACTTGGGATATTGACATGTTTTTGGCTTGAAAATCCTATATTAGAACCCCAAGAGTCAATCACAACTAACATTTAGCAAAGAATAGTATGAAGTATTGTAGTGCAAATGGATCCATACTTACTTCATCAAGAATGGAAGTATATGGGTTCTTGACATCAAACACTCCCCCTCTTCTACCTTAAAAGCAATCTTCAAATTAAGAAACAAATTTCAAGCTGACTGCAATGCACTGGCAAGGAATGGAGAGTCTGTTAGCTTTTAGTATGATAATTGGCTTTCAGTTGGGCCACTTAACAATGTCAATCAAACTAAATCTCTGGTAACTTCAATTACAATAAATGCTCAGCTCTTTCAGAAAAGGAGATATTTCAACAGTCATCATTCTTCAGCCCTCTCTTAAATGAAATTCTTCAAACATATATTAGTGCAGAAAAATACAAACATATATGGAGACACACCAATGATGGCATATTCACTAATGAGTCTGGTAAGAAGTTAATCTCCAAACATCTGCCCAAAGCACCATGGACCAAACCTATTTGGTTCAATTATATGAACCCTCAAGCTGCATTTACCCAATGGATTGCAATGAAAGGTAAGCTGAAAACTGTTGACAAAATCACCAGATACATGCACCTCACCAACTGATGCTCATTATGTCAAGAAGCTGAGGAAAATATTGAACATTTATTCTTCATGTGTAACTATATCAGAGGCATCTAGAAAGAACTTCTCAGAAGATGTTTGATAGTTGAAGAATTAAACAGCCTGGACAGTGTTAAAACTTGGTATTCAGCCAGCAAACACACCAATAGCACTGCTTATAGATGTTTCTGGTTAGTTCTCTCATTAGTCTTGATTTAGATGTAGTTTTTTAGTCTCGTACGAATAAACTATATTACCTTGATTTAGATGTAGTTTTTTCTAAGAAATATGGTATAAACACAATCAAAAGTTAGAAATCTACTACCCTCTTAGACTTATTTCTAACTTTCACCAAGCCTAGTCATATAGCATCACCAGTAACTGAATCACCTGTATCCATATCTAAATGACTAAAAATATTTGTTTCTCCTTCCCTACATGTTAAAATTTGTGTCATAAACTTCATTAGGATAATTGCAATACCATTCAATTAGTTTTTATTATTCTCACCTCCTTATTCATGATTGTCATGTCTCTATTGGCTTCTATCTTGTCATTGCATTGTCATCAGACATAGGCATCTTCTTATGTCCCTAAACATTCTTAATAATCTACATTTCAAATACATAGTCAAAAATCATTTGATCAAGCTTCTGAACATAGTGAAGGAATCATTCAAATTATAACTTTTGCTTCAACCACTTCTTTTTGTTATGGGTGTTTCCTTTCGCCTCGGGATGGTTTTTTTGTTTCCTTCTTCTCCATCATCAATGTCTTCTAGCACATCATGACTACTTTTTTTTTCCTTCTTCTCTATTATTGGAATGTATTCACTCCTTAAGGCTTCTTATGTTGCCTGTAATTTAACTTAGCTATAAAAAAATATCCACACATAAAAAAATAATGCTCAATTTAATAACTACATAATATTTGCTATTCTTTTATATAAATCTCATAAAACAAGGCAATCAATGTGTTTTAGGAACCCAAATAAACTTGGTTCCTTGGTTATTGGATTCTTTCTTCTTTTCAACCTAGACTTTCAAGGGTTTACTTGTCATCAGTTGTTTGACAAGGAAAAATCTTTCAACATGTCCAACCTTACCAAAAAAGGACATAATATGTTATATAAGTGATGATGATGCATATATGCATCTCTCGGACCTCTTTATATGTATACATAATATAGAATCTTCCTTAGACATTAAAGTTGTTATCTCCTAGAGTAATGAAGTGTTTTATAACCATATGTATAATACATACTACAAATGGAAGCTTTATGCATGCTTCTTTGTGGTCTAAGGGCTGCGAGTGAGTTTGTATGTTAAAATTATATCTATTTTTTCCTTGAGGGTATTAAACTATATGACTAAGTTATGAAGCATATATGAAAGTATGAGACTTGCTTTTAGAATTATTCCTAATGGATGTGGAATGATTATACTTGGAAATGGATGTTCCAAACTCATTTGTCACGTTAGGCAATGGTTTTTTACTACATAATTTTTTTTCTTTGATAAATGTGGTTTTAGAATCTCCTTAACTTCCATGATTGTATCATGTTTCATACCTATCATTGGAATTCATTTGAGCTCCTAATATGCTTTCTAGTTTTTCACTCCTTTTAGTAAACTTAGATAATAAGTCTTTGATGGAATCTACCTCCTTTTTCAATGTCTCTTTCACATGCCATAATGCATTTAAGTCATGATTGTCATCGAAAATCATATTTGTGGATGCTTTAATGTTATGCAATTTTTTTTATCTTTCCATTCTCATTCATGTATGCATCTATTTTTTTTAACATCCTTGAATTTTAAAGATAATTTCTTCTTTTTTACCGATAATTTTTAGACTTTTAACCAATTCATCATATGTCAAATCAACATCGCTATCATTATCACAAGAATTATGGTTAGATGTTACCTCATTATTTTCCATAGCAGTAAAGCACTTATGAGCTATCTCTTTTTTCGAATTATAGCTTTCAAAAACTTGTATCATCCTAAGTTGATGCTTTAAGTGCTTTCTTCTTGTCCTTCTTCTCCTTATAATTTCTTTCGTACGTATTTCTCATTATCTTTGAATATAGGACATTATAACTTTATGTGGTTGAGTTTTCTACATTTAAAATAAGTAATGTTAAAAGATTTATACTTTAAATAATTTTTACCTTCCTTGAATTTCATTCTTTCGGAGAATTTCTTCTTTAATAACTTCTTGAAGCTTCGAGTGATTAAGTCAATGCCTTCTTTGTTGCTTTCGCTAGTTGATGTCTCTTCCTCTTTACTTGATTTTTCTTTAGAGGCTTTAAATGCTAAATTCTTTTTCTTTAGGGGCGTCACTTCTTTCATATCTCTTGGAGCCTCATTTCATAAGTGAGAAGAAATCCAATAAGTTCTTATAATGGTAGCATTATTAGATCCTTGGCTTCTTGTATGGTTGTCACCTTAGCTTCCTATATTTTTCGTAGACCTATGTAACTTCCCTACCATTTTAATGTTACTGTAGGTTTTTCTAAGACCCCTGAGTGCATTGATAATATCAATAAATCTAATATGTATATTAAAAATGCTTTCATCATTTTTCATTTGAAACAATTCATATTGGTGAGTTAGCATAATAATTTTGCTTTCCTTAACTAGATTTTTTTTCTTCATGAGTGACTTCTAGATTATGTCAAATTTTGTGAATTATCTTAGACTTAAAGGCCTTATTGAATTTATTTCTACGTAATGCACAAAAAGAATACGTATGGGCTTACTATTCAAAGAAGCTAATTTCTTATTTTGAGGTTTCCATTCTTCCTTTAATTTGGGTAACTTTTGAAATTATATTTCGTAGGTGTACACTTTCAGACATTAGGAAGAATCTTATCCTAGTTTTTCAATAAAGGTAACCATTGTCATCAAACAGAGGTGGCCTACCAATGCTTTATCCCTTTTAGTTGAATAATGATGATGATGATGCTCCTAAATATTCCATTATTGTAACGCCCCCTTACCCTAAGGTACATGCCGGAACGCCCGGCGGACATTCCAGTACATAATCTATGATAATGACGCGCTACGATCAATTGCTACATCCACTTAACATGGCATCATCTATCTTTATTCTCTTATAAACACCACACAAAAGTCACAATATTTTAAAACCAACTTTTTCTCATTTCATTTCATAAAACTGAACGTTATACAATGTATCTTTCAACATTCATACATATACATCATCATAGCCTAATACAAAAATGTGCTACATGAATGAGGAATACACAAAATCTATCTAATCTGTCTATATCCAGCTGGCCTTTAAGCCATTTCCTCTCTTTCCCAAAAGTACAAGTCTACACTGCTTGTAGCGTCCCTCAATAGCTAAGATCGTCTCTCGGTCCTGAAAAGTCAACGTTGCAATTTTGATGAGTTTTGCGAACTCAATAAGGTAACCATCATCGATGGTTCACTCAATTCATGCATCACATCAATACACGTAACATATTATTCACATCTTTTTGCATATTCATAAAATATCACATTTCACTTTCAGAACAATCATCATAATCCTTTCATTCATATACAATACACATATCAAGTATAAGTGCAATGCACGTGAGATGGACTTTTATTTATTATTGTCGTTGTGACCGAATGCCTTTTTACTAACTCATATCCCTTAGTGGATACCGAGTTGTGTCAAATTATGTCCCATATCCTTTAGTGGATACCGGGTACATTCATAACTGAGCCTGAGGCTCTTTTCACATTTCGAGATTTAAGCTCTTTTTCACTAGCGATTTTGGTCACAACTTCCTTTATCTTACATGCATTCATGTATTGAAATGCTTCACATATCATTTTCTCAATCAATTACATGCTTGCACATCCACATTCAGATCACAATGTTTTATCTGACCTAAGGTCCGGCATTCAACATCAATGTTGAGTAACATTTATTCCATCACATTCACATACAAGTAGCACTTCAATAACTCATTCATATGTCAGAATCATTGGACCTTCATTGTCCAGAATCAACATAATCAACCACATTCACCTTATCATTCAAAACACAATTTAAAGCAAACAGTAATTTAGAGAAACCATCTAGGTTGCTCCCAAAGCTAATGCTTAGAAGTTCCAGCAACATCTGGAGGTTGACGCTTCAGTTGCTCCTCTATAACAAGTAATATACACATATTACAATTTGCACAATTATAAGTGTTTAATAATGCACATGTATGTAATAAAATATGTACAATGCATGTTCATGACAATCTCGGGTATTTTTTTCCATTATCCTCGTCACATTATCAATCCTATCTCAAAACGCACCTAAGTATAATTTATACTTAGGTTTATACCTCAATAAAACCATTAAAATCACAATTCATAACTCATTGAATCATTTTCAGATTTTTCCAAAAACTAAATTTTCGGTCTACTGTTCTTATACTAAAACAGTACACTATATTCAATTTCTATCCAGAAATTGAAAGTCTTCGAGACTTTATCAAAATTCAACTTCTCTATGTAATTTGTAGCCTTATTTCTATAGTTTACTCCAAATTAAAAATCATCCCATTTGGATGACTACTTAATAATATATAACCAAAATACTCAAGCATGTTCAGTGAAATCATACCAGTTCATACTATTCCAACAGATTCCCTCACTTTCCTTCAATCAATCTTTTTCAAATAAATTCATAATGCTACCAATTTTTATGTGGAGATATAAAAATGCGTTAGGAATCTATTGGTTCAAGAATCACTTCATTTGAAGGTCAGATGTCGAAGTTATGGTTAAAAGAATCAAACATGTTTAGATTGGAAAAACCCTTCGGGTGGCAAAACATGGGTGAGGTAACAAGGCGCGATCGCACCTCTCCTTGTCGCAATCGCACCCAAGGCTACTCCCAGGGTGCGGGATCGTGGCTTTCCTTCCTCGCGATCGCGACAAAGGCTTTTATACCTCGTATGCAACATTACTAACTTAAAATGATCGTATCTCTCAACTCCAATATCCAAAATTTTCATACTTTATACCGTTGGAAATATAAAAGAAAGATCTACAACTTTCATGAAGAAAAATTTTGTCAAAATCTTCCTAGATCAATACAGTTTTTTCCCTTAATTCAGACCATACATTTGTCCCTTGTTTCTCTTTTCTTTCTTTTACTCTAAATCAACTCTCTAACTTATCTTCTCTCAAATTCTCTCCAATTTCTCTTCCATGCAACCTAACGTATTCAAAACATGTCAAGAATCAAGGAATTAACATCTAACATCAAAAATGAGAAAAATACATTCATTTACTTCATTTTTGCTGCATAATGTTCATCATCTTCTTCTTCATATTCTGTATTTCACCATTCTCTGCACTTCAACTTTTCTGTACATTCTCTATTTTTTTTTTCTCAACTTTCATTTTAAACAATCTTTCTCATCTATATATCACTAATTCACCTTTTATATTAACCCTATACTCGTTTTCGATTCATGTCTCCAACCACCAAAGATATTCATATATTTATACATGTATACACTGTGAAAAAAAACAGAGCATACATTTCTCTATCAACTTCCCAATTTTCTGTACTCTTCTCATGCATATTTTTATGGTTCTTTCTAGCTCAAAAATCATTTCTACACTATCTTAAGACATCTAGATCATCAAATGTGCGAAATCACACATCGAGAATTTTTTCATATCTTAAACCCACGGTGTTAATGAAAAACAACCATTTTTCTTTATGATCATGCAATGACAAATAATTCACCATTTTTGTTTCATAGACCAACATCTCTAAAGGATTTACACAATACTTACTTGATATTACGCCAAAATCTTCAAAATCTCACTCAACCCTAGCTTTACACACAACCCACGATCATCATCTTGAAGGTTGGAAGGCTTAGATTTTCTTATGGAAATGAAAAAGATAACATGAAGGAAGTAGTAAGTGAAAGATGGAAGCAAGGTTCAAGGTTGGTGATGGTTGGCAACACGACTCATGAAGAAGGAGAAGAGAAGCCTACGAAAAAGATGAAGACAAGAGTTAAAAATGAAAGACATAACAATTACTTTGGTCTTTCAATTTAAAGAATCGTGAGAGACAACAAAAAGGATCTTTTAAAAGTACAAGAGTAGTAGGCTTTAAGACATGGCTTAGTAAGTGACACATGTCACTTGCCACAGGTCCAATTCTTAAGGCTTTAAGCTAGGTTATCTTAATTAACTGGTCTAATCAATTCTAATTCCTAGTCTAATTGTCTCCCAAATTTCAATGATACTTGTCAATAATTCATAAGGTCATGTATCAAAATTTTCATTGCCATTGGACAGTAAATTCTACTGCCATTTATCAA
>JAOSBL010000002.1:33356116-33374733 GCA_027568915.1 Erythroxylum roraimae | reverse complement strand
CTCCAAATAAGTACTAGCATAAAAGAATTAAGATGCCTAGTTGATCTAAACAGAAGCAAGATGAATTATCATTAGACAAGTAGCGTACAAAAAACCCTACTTACAAGAGAGACAGAGAGCGAAAAGATGCATATATATGAAGAAAAAGAAAACCCTATCACCGGATGTCACAACCGTGAAGTGATTCAATTAATTTTATGCAATATAATAATAAATGTTAAATAATACATTATAAAAAGTTAATAATTGTATATTAAAAAATAACAACCAATTTTTAATACATATGAAAGGACCAAAATAATTTATTTACATGACTAATTCTTTACAATATCCTTATAACATGATTTAGACATTATAAATAAATTAAATTTATATAGTAATTTCAAGAGGTATGTCAAATGTGGAACAGTAAAGTAGATAGTATTTCTTTGCAAATATACTAATGATAAATTATAATTTATAGATAATTGAAAATTATATACAAATTTTAGTAATTATGAAATTTTAACATGTATTAGAGGTCTGTTTCATAATAATTTTAAATATAATAATGTTTTAACATATATAACACACACGTTTACACTTCTAAAATGTTAGTTTGTCTAATTTAAATATTTATTTTTAATAAAACTTATAATAAATCATAAATTATACATATAAAAAACGTCATAGTTAGATATTAATCTTGGAAAATGTGAATTTTTAATATAAAATAAGTTATATTAATTTTTTGGAGCAGTAAATTTTTTTTCATTTAAATAAGGTAAGCATCAAACGCTAGTGATCTTCTTTATATTTTTTAAAAAATATATTAAAATGTTTAAAATATATATTTTCCATAATGCGAAACTTAAAAGTTATTGTTTTGTTAATATAAAAAACAGGCAAGTAATAAGTACATCGCCTTGTAGTAGGCAAAAGGACTTCATTATAATACAAACAAGAGTACATGATCTTCTAGAAGACTAAAGGATTTCATTACAATACGAACAAGATTTTGCAATGTCTTCAACTTAACTGTTATTTTAAAACTGATGTGATACAGACAAGTGACATCGCTTGAGATGAGATGGTATGATAGACACAAGACCACCAAGCGACGGTAGCATATTTGACCTGTAATTGCACTTGTCATAGGGGCTTCTGTAAAATTTTAGGAATGGTAAGAAAGACTCGTTAGAGTTGTCAGATTTACAGTTTTTTTAGAAAACAAAAACATGGCGGGTGATCATAAAAAGAGGGCAGTGAGGTCTGCGGTTCAACAATTTTAATTGACTCAGTTGTGGTGAGACGATGTAGAATGGGAGTCAATGGGAATAAAGTTTTGTTGGTGGCTGTTGCATATCAGTTGATGTTTCGACCGCGCATTCTACCACTGGGTGACGCCAAGGAGATAGATCTTGCATTCAATGGGTCAATCTGTGTTGAGCTTAAAGGAGACTTGCTAGTGGACCCTATTTCTAAAGAAACTGGGCGGGTTAAGGTAAGATATCATGGTTTGGTTAAGTTAGAATGTTGCAACACAACAAATGAAATCCTTGATGAGGACGAGTCATTTTTAACTGTTGATCTTATGGACGAAGGGTGAAATCAAAGGGAAGATACTTGCGGATGATTGCGTGAATTATAGAATTCTAATGATTCTTCAAAGTCCAGTAAACATGCCACCGTGGCAATTGTTGAAAATTTAACAAAATGGTCGGACATCCTGTAATAACAATGAAGATTTGAATTATAAGTAAATAGGAGACGACACATTAGAAAAATAACAAGAAGAAGGTAAAAAGTATAACATAATTGGGCCAGTAGTAATAGGTTGATGTATGTTAAGAAAGTCTTTAAAATGAGTATTTTTCATAAAGATGTTAAAAGGGGGATAAAAAAACAAGAATTAGGCATATAAATAGCAAGCATATAAATAACAGTATTACCTTCCATAGATAAGAAAACAAAGATGGTGGGTCGATTACAAAATCTCTATAAAGTCTGGATGGGTAATAGTTAGCAACAATTTTCAATGTCGGTAAAAGTATATTTATGAAAGTTAAAGTAGACCTGAAAAAGCCGGACAGGATTAAAAAAAACAAAGAATTTGGTCTCTGTGGTTGATTCAGTGGATAGACCCATTTGCTTGTAATGTGGTAATCTTCTTGCTATGTTATTTCATAACAACAAAGAATCTCACAAGGTCTTAGCATTTAAAGTCAATTATTTCGTCATAAAGGTGTTGATACGAAAAGGTGGCATTAAGGTTTGGAGCATTTAAAGACTGAGGAACTGTAAGTTGATCCTTTAACTAAAGGAGTTCGCCCACTTGTGTTTGTGACATAAGTATATAGTATGGGTGTTTTAACGTCTTTAGATACTATTAGTTAGGGGATCACTAAGTTTGCTCCATGTACATTTGTACATTTTGATGTATTATGACAGTATGATGGTTTATCGATAAAAATGATCATCGTTTATCCTCAGTAGTACGTGTTGTCATACATTGTCATAATATGTATAAAAGTCTTAAGATTTGTATCGATCTTAAGTATTTAAAGGTCATTGAGCATATATATAGATAGATCTTGTGCCTATGCCATTTAGACGCATACAGTTTTAGTATGGATATCCATGAATCTGACATAACATAGGGGGGTATAAGTTTTTAATCCCATAAAAGTTCTCTAATGCAGTTTAGCATTCAGTTGGAGAACATAAATGTTTTCTCTAATGCAGTTTAGCATTTGGTGAGAGGAAACAAGTTTTCTCTAATGCTATTTAGCATTCTGTGAGAGAAAACAGGATTTCTCTTATATAGTTTAGCATATGCGGTTTAGCATAAAGTCAGATAAATCGAGACCTACAAACAAAGATGATATAATTTAGATCATAAAGGTATCATCTTAGTTTGTCACACTCTATTTTCCCATTCATGTTAGTGAGGTATTAGGTATACGTGATTGTATTGGATCTGTGTCGCAAATGACACATGCATTCGATACTTTTCGGTATTGAAAACCTTGCAAGACAGAATGATGGACTTTCATTATCTTTTGATCAAATGTTTTGTTTTTTAAACTTAGTCGACTAATTCAGTAGCGTGGCTTAGCCGAATTTTTAAACTAGAGTCAAAACTGCAATTAATAATTGTCCAAAGGGAAGAATGTTGGGAATTTTTGTCCTTTCCTATAAAGTTGGACAACTATTAATTGCATTTTTTGGTTTTTAAATAAATTATCGATTAAGTTACGTAATTTGATCTAGATAAAGATAATAAAGTGACCCAATAAATGATCTAGATTAATGGGTCGAAGTCCGAGTAAAAAATGGATCCCAATTAGTGTGGACCAGATCCATATCGGCCTTGTGATGGAAAAATCCAATATGGAAGCTATATAAAGGTTAAGGTATTCTGCAGTTGATCATATTAATTATAAGCATAATGAATCTCTGACTCGTTAAGAGAACTTACGTATTAAGAAAATTGTAGAAAGTCCTAAATCTTGTGTCGACAAACACTTTCCATAAAGGTCCCGGGAGATTGGTGATCGTTTGGAGCTCGGAATCGGCATCGAAATTAGAGATAGAACCGAAATCAGGTATTCCGCATTACTTTCGTTTTTAATCCTTTCATGTTGATCCTGGATACGTAATAAGGTCTGTACTATGTATTACAAGAATACAAATGATAATGTTATTTTTCATAAAATGAGGTGCAAAATCATCAAAATTATTCATTTTTCAATATAACAAAATTTAAAACTGTGAAAATATCGGCATGTTAGATAGGGCAAGAAAAAGGAATTTTACTTTGTAATACTGAAATTGAGAATTTTCATATTCAGTGTAATATTTATGTCTTTAATTTTATGTTGATTTATATTTTTATTAAAAATATTAATGCAAACACGAGAACATCCCCTTAAACTTTTCCTTTTTTGGGCAAATTTACAAATAGAAAAGTTTCTGTTAGGATTTATTTTTCAATATATCCTATGTTCATTTTTATTTTTGGCATTTTAATTGGACATGTGATTTTTCCTAATAACCCTTATTGATGTGTCTGAATTTGAATGTGGATTAGAATTGGAAGTTATCTAATATTATCTTTCTTTGACAAGGATTTTATCTAAAGGCAATTGTCTAAGTGACGTTATCATGGGGATTTTGAAGATTGCGCTTGGCTGATGTGGCAGATGTTGTAGGGCTTTCTCATGTGTGTTGCGCAAATTTTTGGTGTGCAGCAAAGTGAAATATGTGTGTGCACTTGAAAAAAATAGGGCTGCCGCGTTGATGTGTCTACCTCTCTTCCTGCTGCGTTGGTGTGTCTACTTCTCTTGACTAAGTTGTGAGTGTGAGATTTCTTTGGTAGCAGCAGTATCACTCGGTTATAATTTCCAATAAGCAGTCCAAGGACAATGTGCAGATTCTGTTTTTACTAAGTTCTAAGTTGAGGTTTGCAGCGTTTTAAAGCTATCGTCTTTGATGAGTATATGTTCAATCTATGCTGCTATTTGATTGTGTGGATAGATAATTTCAGTCTTTAAATTATCGCAATCGTATTTTAATTGTCTTTTCCTTTAAGCAGAAGTAATTTGTCAAATCCTCTGACGAGGTTAACACGAGTTGATCGTGTTATTGGACGTGAGAATCTTTCACGGGTAGTTAGGTTTGGGTCGGTTACATAAATTGGGTCTTACGGGGTAAATCAATCTAGTGTAATTTTTTGTGGACTACAGTAGAAGAGATTAATCTGGGTGAGGGCCCCGCAAACGTAGGCAAGTTGGCCGAACTGCGTTACCAAACGTCGGCGTATTATTTTCTGGTGTTTTGATTTTGCGATTGTTAATTTACTCGTGACGGAAAGTTTATTTTGGATAGTCTACGAATTTATTGACAATTCAGTTATTTCAGTTTCTTTTATGCTATTTCTTGTAGCGATGAAGAAAAGGACGATATGAAGTTTTGAGGGGCATGTTGAAGTTGTTTTCTCTTTGGATTTGTTTACTAAACTTATCATGATATGAAGGGGTTATATATATTTTCTATTTCTTGTAGCAACGAAGAAAAGGAGGGTATGAAGTTTTGAGGTCATTGCTATTTCATGTAGCAATGAAGAAAAGGAGGGTATGAAGTTCTGAGGGGCATGTTGAAGTTGTATTTTCTTTGCATTCGTTTACTAAACTTATCACGATATGAAGGGATTCACCTAGTAGATGTGTATTCTTATTTAAATATGGGCGTGATATGTTTAGTTAAAATTTCATCCAGTTAGGGAGTTAGTCTACTAAATTTCTTTCGAGTCAACCTTATTTCTAAATTAATTGGCATGAAAGGTGGACTACTTGGGATAAGTGAAAGATGACTGCATACTATCTTTGCAGGAACAAGATTCTCTGTCTAGTTTTATAGTGTCTTATTTTGTCTCATGAATCTTAGTTATTTATTTATGCGGGACCTACGCGGAGCCCATATAAATGAATGGCAGAGATTTATGGAACAGAATAAGACATCATAAAACTGGACAGAAAATCTAGACTATCTTTGCATAAGGAAAATGAAATTGAGTGAACAAAATAATGACAGGAGCCCGGTAACTTTGGATGCAGATGGAACGGAGGTGAAAATAGAAGCAAAGCAATGACAGGAGCGTCTAGTACTCTTGCTCGACTATGAGAACTGGTCATTCCAGAACAGTTACTACTTACTGGTACCAGTTCTATAACCTGTTATCTTTTGATTGTATATACCAATGCTGACTATGGACTGTAACAATAAAAGCTTTCATTTAAACGAGCATAGTAGTTGGCCAACCCAATTAGATTAGTCGTGGATGTAAGAGTCCATGCATATAAGGGTTCGAGCCAGCTTATGTATGTCCAAGTTGCGCACTGTTCGCTGCCACCGACTTGAAAAGTCAATCTACGGACAAGTTGGCAATCGAAAAGTGCAAAAGTAGGATATGCATGACCAAACCTAATCCAGCATTAACTCCACCAAGTGTCGCCCCATGTTGCTCGGTGTTACACCGAAGTCCCAAGGCATTAATTTGGCAACCTACCGGCATTTATTGCACGGTGGATAGTTAAGAGGTTCAATTCAAAATTCTTATTAAATGGTTACTTATTATTTTGTTAAATTAAACTCTTTTCGCCAAATTAATGCCATTATGTTTTCATAATTCCTGATAGTGAAACCTAATTCAATCTCACATGATGGGACTTTGCTTTTGTAAAGCATACACTCAAGGCTTTCCCTTTGAGGACGGACATGTTTACTCATTCAACTCGATTTCATGGTGCACTTAAAGAGAGGTCAAGTAAGTAAAAAGATGAGAGTGAAAATTCAGAATTTAGTGTTTGCTAGCTAGATTGCAGCTTAGGATCACATCCCACACTGTTCTAGTTGTGGAAACATGTGACTGAGACTCCTGGAACAATCTAATGCGGTGTTCATTTTCCTCACATTCACATGTTAATACCCGGAAAATCTTTGGTGGGGACATGTAGAGAGTGGGATGTTGACTTTGGTGTACGGTTTCTGTAAATCAATTTTACTGAACTAATCATGTCAGGAGTTACTGGCAAATTTCCGGAGCTTGATCACCTATTCCATATACCTCATGAATACCCTGTGCCATCTATTAGCACCCACACATTTCATTTATTTATTGTAAAATGTATATATGGATAACAATGAATGGTACAGAGTAAGCATTGTTATAAAAAATTTTTGTATTTGTTTTATGGTAGATTAGGATTTTGATTTATGGGTTTTAGGTAAGTTTTTCTCTCATTTCATGGGAGGTAGGTGTAACTTCTTTCATTGGAAAATGCTGTGTTCGTCTGGTTTATCTCGCATTGATCGTCCGTAGATTTTTCATGTAGCATTAAGAACGTCACATTTAGTTGATTGCCCTTCTGATTATCTTTTCAGGTTCTTGATTAGAAAAATTGACCTGGCGACGACTATGCACTTAGGTTTTAAACCAAAATTTGAACAATTCCAACTTGTATTCTGCACTCTGAGGAAACAAACATGGAAGAAAATTGTGCAGTAACGTAAATATGGCCGACCTACTGGCCGTGCACTCTTATATCCGCGTGAATTTAATGCTGCTAACCAACTCTCTCAACAGTTCAAAGGATCAAAACAAAACCCTTTAATTGTTTTTCAATCCCTTATTACTTTAGCTCTGTCGTCTATATATACTTTTACATGGCATGCTATTGGAGTAGTAGTCATCATATTCAGACACTAGTGCACACCGAGCAACACTTCTTCTGCTGCACTTGACAGGATCTTGATCATTGATTCCTTTGGATCTGGACTCTATCTTGTTCAGAGTTCGATGGAGGGTGTGCTTAGGACATGTTGGGTGGTGTTTGCGGCGTTTCTGGTGTTGCATTCTGGTGGCTATGGGGCTAGAGCAGCGCCGCAAGTGCCTTGTTACTTCATTTTTGGGGACTCTCTGGTTGACAACGGTAACAACAACCAACTGCAGTCTTTGGCTAGGGCGGATTATTTGCCTTATGGGATTGACTTTGGTGGACCAACTGGAAGATTTTCCAACGGAAAGACAACCGTTGATGTTATTAGTAAGTCTCTCCAAGTTGCTCTCTGTTATCCTTTTAGCAGTTGCTTCTCATCGATCTAATTGTTTGTAGCCATGAAACTTCAATGTATGAAACTGCAATCTGTAGCATCTTCTCGTCCTAATTGTTGAAAGCTAACCTATTGGTGTAGCAAGGCATTTCTTTTGATCCTAGTCTTCCATGCACATAAACTTGAGTGTATTTTGCTAATTAACTTTTTAGTTGGCTAAATAAGTAACTTTTCTTTTTTGGGTTGAAAATTATTTTAAGCATAACAATACCAACAACATTACCCACAACACCACCTAGTTCGGTTGAAACCGGAACTGTTTTGCATTAATGGCAACGAAATAAAAGCAATGGAAAAGAGGGTAGGCAAGGACCGTTATGGCGATGATCTACGTCACCGTTCTTCTTTTCATGTAATGAAGTCAAGGAAGTCATAGAGTACGTTATAAATGAGTTGAACAGAACTTCCACATTAATAGTGACTCTTTTCAATATATATATATATTTTTCTAAAAGAGATGATAAGGTTGTCGTGCCTAAATCTCATCTTACAGTAAGTAACCTACTAATCATTCAACATCTTGTGTGGACCATTTTGTTGTATTCAACAGCTGAGCTTTTGGGCTTCGACAATTACATCCCTCCATATGCGACCGCAAGAGGCCAAAACATACTGCAAGGAGTGAACTTCGCATCTGCAGCTGCCGGAATTAGGGAGGAAACTGGCCGACAATTGGTAATTGAAATGTATATACGTATCTATTGACATAAACAATAACTGCTAATAATACTGATTATATATATTATGCACAGGGAGCTCGAATTAGTTTCAGTGGACAAGTAAGGAATTATCAGAACATTGTTCCACAATTTGTGAGCTTGCTAGGTGGCAGGAACCAAGCAGCTAGTTACTTGAGCAAGTGCATCTTCTCGATTGGTTTGGGAAGCAATGACTACCTTAACAACTATTTCATGCCTCAATTCTATCCCACTTCCCGCCAGTACACTCCCGAGCAATACGCTGATGTTCTTATTCAACAATACACTCAGCAACTCAGCGTTCGTTCCTACCTCTCTGTTTATTTTGTTTTCAACAACAATGCAATTATTACATGATTTAAAACTTGTTATCTTGTGTTAACACTCAGGCTTGATGACTAAGTTTCGTGTCTAGACCTAAATTGTTTGCGATGATACAGATTTTGTATAACAACGGAGCCAGAAAGTTCGCGTTGATTGGAGTAGGGCAGATTGGTTGCAGCCCCAATGTGTTAGCCCGGAGCAGTCCTGATGGCAGAACTTGTGTCCAGACAGTCAATTCAGCTAACCAGATATTTAACAACAAGCTCAGGTCTCTTGTTGATCAATTCAACGGCAATACCCCTGATGCCAAGTTCGTGTATCTCAATGTTTACGGCATCTTTCAAGACATAATCAGTAGACCTGCAGGCTATGGTAATTTACCAAGTCAATCCTCATCTCTATAACAAATAAATTTTCAGTACACATTAATAATGTAAACTTGGATTTTCGTGAAATCTCAGGATTCAGAGTGACAAATGCTGGATGTTGTGGTGTGGGGAGGAACAATGGTCAAATAACATGTCTACCCTTACAAACCCCATGTCCTAACAGGAAAGAGTATGTGTTCTGGGACGCATTCCATCCATCGGAAGCTGCCAACGATATTCTCGGAAGGAGGTCTTACAGTGCTCAGTCCCCGTCCGATGCTTATCCATTCGATATTAGCCGATTGGCCCAGTCATGAAGACGTAAATGGCCACGTTCCAGTGGTCGTATTAGATTACAAGAAAAAAAGTTCCCAAAAGAGGCTCTTCTCTTGTTGCTAGTATATGTAATATTTGCACTCTTGAGTTGTTCTTCCTTATTTTCTTTCACCTTTTCTTTTTAATCTACTGACTTTAATTTCGGCATGTTATTGCCAAAAATGGAATACGAAAATAGCGAAATATGTTGACTTTTATTGATGAAATCATGAAATTGCTGAACTCCAAGATTCTGAAGTTGACTATTGGATGAGTAAGTTCAATCAATGCCATGCCTGATGCCATCGATAATTTTACATAACTATGCTCTTACCAATTGGTTAAAGTTAAGATAACTTATTTAAATCACAATATACAATGGAATAATTCAAGAAATATATTTAATAAATAATTATTCAACATCTTAAAGTATATATCTGGTTAATAATTAAAAACTTAATAAAAATAAACAAATGATAACACTAAATATCTATACTCATATAATTTTATACTCAATAAATATGTTTAATTATGCAAATCCAAGAATATAATGAAATCTTAAAATTCATCATGACCCTTATGTGGGGTTTCTACAAACTATCCTAATTATAGTCAAACAAAGACAATTACAAATCATGTATATTAAGAACACAAAATTAATCAATCATGCATTCTAGAAAGCCCACTTGATATATACTTCATGTTACTTACATAAAATGTGCCCTAAGTCCCTTTCTTGATGAGAAAATTGACTTAGTGCTACTCAAATACCACTCTTGATGTTGAATCTCACTAAAACTACCTTTTCTAATGTTTCTTATCAATTTTCTCTAAAATAACGCATCCCCCTTTTAATTTTTCATAAAACCATCCTTAAAAGTTGAAATAATCTATTTAAAAAAACCACTTGTTGTAGAGTTCAACTAGCTAAATCATTACAAGAAAAATATCGTTTAGAAATGGAAATTACCAACGGAAAACGTTTGCATTCCGTCGATAATATAAATAGGCGACGGAACTAACCGACAGACAACAGTGTCGTTAAATTGGCCGTAGATAAATGTACTGACGGACATATTATGTAACCATCGGTAAATAAACCGAAAAATGTCTGTGACGGTAAATTTACCGACTGATTTTACCTTCCTGTCGGTAATATTTACGACAGTTATGATTGTCCGTCGGTGAGTATACCGATGGTTCAGAAAATTCTGACGGTAAAGGTGGCAACCGTTGTCACTATTACCGACGGAATATAAAGATACCATTGGTAAATATCTTACATTTCACCGACGGTTTGTGATCTTCCGTCGATAAATATAATAGATTTTACTGACGTACTTTTTTTTGTCGGTAAATAATTTTAATTTTTTTTAAAAAAGATCCTGATATTAAATTTTATTTCATTATTTTATGATTAATGCATAATTTCAACAGTTATGAATTATCTGTGTATAATATTTTGATTTGTTGATATATTTAATTTGTTTAAACAAAAAATTAATTCATCATCATCATCATCATCATCGCCCAGTCCAAAATTTTGCAATGAAGCAGGGTTTGGGGAGGTCCGATAGTACGCAGCCTTACCCCTACATAGTAGAGAGGTTGTTTCCGGTGGACACACATGCAAATGAGACAATATATAAATGATGCAGATAGCATAAACAATTCATAAAACATAAAAATAAATGAAAATACAAGTAATGGGGAAATAAAGCACTAAATAGAAATAATAATAAAAATACCCAAATCTCAAGATATAGCTAAAATAAATGCAAATAAAACTAATAATACTAATCACAAATAATAATAATAATAATAAGGACAAAACCAAAACGAATAGGAAACCCAAATACAAGTGAAAATAATAGTAATAATAAAAATAAGAATAAGAATAAGAATAAGAATAATAATAATAATAATAAAACAAAAAATTAATTGATGATATAAAATTAAAATTATCTTAATTGATAATAAAAACATTATAGTGTACATAATAAGTCATTTAAAGCAATGACTACAACAATCCTATTGTCCTGGTGACTGCAGGTACTCTGAGGTGTTACTCCTCACCTTCAACTCATCCACCTCATGTCTTAGCTGAGCTATGTAGTCCATCAATGTCTTCACTGTGGTCCGAAGCTGAGTGACTTCATTGGTTTGCGATCATCTACTAGATGCTGCTGTACTAGATGTAGAGGATTGCGAATAACATGTGTTCAAATTAACCTAGCCTGAAGATCCTTCCACGACGATTCCTACCACCCGCTACATCAAGATATGTTTGATTATCATCAATAGCTTGTTTGTGCTGAGACTGTCACTGAATGCTTTTTTGTATTTGGTCATATTAGGAGGCAATGTTTATATTAGTAAGTGATAATTATTAAGAATTAATATTAAAACATAAATTTCACATACATTCAGTTCTTTACATTGGGTGTTGACGAATGTCACACCATTATGCTTCTTAGTCTGAGTGTGCAAAAACAGCTGACGGAGTGTAGGTCTCCTGTCCATAGACTTTTCCTGCATAAGAATAAAATGTTATAAGTGAACTAGAATTTATAAAAATTTCGGCAGAGTTTTTCTTATTTTTATGATATTTACCCCCTATTGAATGAAAAAATAACTCAACACAGCTATATGTGTATCTTTAGAACCATATTAGATCCTTTTTCTCTTTCCAAACAACACAAAAGTTTGATATTTTGATGTGCATGCTAAAGTACACGAAGGACACATTAAACATAATTTCCAATATATCAACTACTATGAAATAATAACTTCCTCATCGGGTGCAATTGAAGTACATAAAGCCCAATTAAACAAAAACTTCAAGTATGACTATTGAATCTCTTTTAGTGTTCAATAGATTGTTTAATTAATTAATACTAAAGCACAATGAGAACATAATATGCCAGAACCTCCCTCCTTCGAGAATTATTCAATTGGTGACATCTAACCATATGGATATAACCTAGATTAGGATGAAGTTTACAATTATATATATTAGAAAAGAGAAAAATTAAAAAACAAGGTTTAAAGCTACTTCATATTTTTTTATTTATCCATTTAAAAGATTAACATCTACAGTCTAAGGATCACAAATATTAAATGATTAAAAAATCTACTTCAAATATTGACTATGTCAACATGTAGCCAAATTTCTACTTTAAGAGCATCCAACCGTTAAACTCCTCAGAAAAAAAAAAAACTAAGAGTGAATAAAAGAGACAATACAAAATAAAGCAAAATCACCCAACATCAAACCAATGCAAGTGATTTAAACCATTAACTAGCCTATCTTTCCTACTTCTATCAGCATCATTATCAAAGCTTTATCCTGCCACTGACATTCCTTATTCATACTCATTATATCCTCAAAGACATCATAATTAACCACATCCTTTATGTTTTCTTTCCAACAAAAACTTTAATAAATTTGTTCTCTCAACTAAGAAGTGAAACTTTTACAGAAGCATCAAATGTTACATAGCTAAAAATCTTGATAAGAGAGTAAATTTTAACAAATAAAGTTCATCTTCACACAAATACATTTTTTCAAAGAAGAGACATTTTATCAAACACCTTATATGCATTAAAAATTCATCCCAACATTACAACCAAATTCACGTTTTTTCCCTTCTGTTACTAACATTTCTACCTTAAATGTTCTTATCCATTCACAAAATACCAAAACATACGAAACAAATCAAACACCCAAACTAATCAAATAATAAGAAAAAACCACTGTGACATGTATACCTCCACGAAAATGCGACAACGGTTGGAGAAGAGGACGAGCTTTCAACGTAGCACAAAATGACGACAACAGATGACAAACAGGAGAGGAGAAATCGCCAGAGGACAAGACGCAGCAGGGAGGAAGAAGAAAGAAGGAGCCGATGATTACGGGGGGCGGAAGGGGACTGGGTATGTTTTAAGGTAAACAAAACGAGGTCGTTTGGTGTTAAACAAAACGACGTCTTTTTCTTGAAGTTAATAATGTTCAAGATGAAGCAGACGACGATGTATAGCTTGAAAATTTACTGACGAAATTTACCGACGATAATTTTCCGTCGGCAAACTCAAAACTTTATTATTCCGTCAACAATTCCCGTCTTATTTACCGATGGGCATTTGTTCTGTTGCTAAATTCATCCTAAATTGATTTCCCTCCGTATTTTTCGTCAATTTTCCTGATGAAAATATGATATCCGTCGGTAAGTTGCAACGATTTTTTTTTCTGTCGATAATTTTGCGATGCTAATTCCTTATTTTCTGTGAAAATAAGGAATTTATTATATTCCAGCACACTTTATCATTTTCATCCTAAATTCATCAATCAATCTTTTCCAAATGAATTCAAATGGCCATAAATTTTGGTGGAGAGAAAGAAAAATGTGTTAGGAGTTTGTTGGTTCAAATTTCAAGCCATTTGGAGGTCGGGAGAAGAAGTTATAGCAAAAAATGAAGGATGTTCAAAACTTTCACCTTTTAGTAAGCCTTCATTGTCACGATCGTGCAATTCCAATCGAGTGTGCAATGTCACGATCGTGCACTGCGAAGTGCATCATCAATGTCATGATCATGCGTGTACATGATTGTGCACTACCTTATTTCTTCCTTTTTTTCTCACAATCGTGCACTTCTCAGTTTCTTCTCCAGATTCACCAACTGTAGAAATTGTTTTTGTTTCTTCTTCATCTCTTCTTCTAGTCTTTTACTAAATTCATCACTTATAACTTATATCCTCTTCTATTTCAGCTAAACTCACTCACAAATAAATCAAAATTTCTCATAATACCAAAAACAAAATATTCATATACGTATATTCATCCTAGCTTCTGCACTTTTTCATATTTTCTGCATTTCCTCATCTCCATCAACACCTTCACCTCATCTTAAACTTATAATTTTAATCCTCTTTATATCATGACCTCACCTACTCTTTTTCCTTAACTCTGAACTCATTTTAGTTCATCCTAAAACATCCAATGATATTCACGAAAACAACAGCAAAATAGAGCATATTCATATCATTGTTTGTATCTTTTTCTGCACTCTTTTATACATTTTTTCAATGATTTTTCTAACTCAAAATTCATTTCAACACCATCTTATAACATATTGATAATCAAATATAGAAAAACAATACATGCAGCACACCCAAAATTCTCACTCATGTTTCAACAATTAAGCATCCTCATTTTTATAAACACTGAATTGTTAACTAACGTGATACATATTTCATTCCACATATCATAAAAACCATATGGTACTTACTTGTTTAAAACTCCAAATTATTCAAAATCACTTGAAACCTAACTTTCCAGAGTAGCACGATCATCAACAGTTGAAGGTTGTAAGGTTAGGTATTTCAGTGATAGTGATGAGGATAACAAAAGGAAAATAGTGAGTGAAAAGCTTGTGTTGTGAGGGTGAGCAATTTTTTGGAAGTAAAGAAACTCACAGAAGATGAAGAAAGTCAAAAGGAAGGAGAAGGAAACAAATCAAACGATTAGTTTGATCTTTCTAGTATATTCTTAAATTCAATATTAGGTTTGACAAGTGACACTTGTAACTTGTCCAATTTCTATGAACTTAGACTAGGTTCTCTTATTTAAGTAGTCCAATCATCTCCAATTTTTAGTCCAATTATCTCTCAATTTTCAATGGCATTTGTCAATAAATCCCAAAGTCGCCTATACAATTTTTCACTATTATTTGACTCTTATTTTTATTACCATTTGTCAATTGTCTTGTCACTTGACATTTTTCCTAGTTTAGAAATACCCAAATTGTGAAACTTTCTAAAATTCACAAAAATCCCGAATTAATAATAGCATTCTCCAAATCAATTTTCAATACATATAAACCACAATTCTCAATATAAACACATTTACAAATCACTTATACCCAGAAATGTCAATGAACGTATGTATAATCATTTAAATGTGTGCAAAATTTAATATTCGTGCGTGTGTGTTTGCCATATTATGCATGAACATGAAATGCACTTTCTAACTTCGCAAAAATCTCTAATATACACTATTCTAACCTCAATATAAGTAACGGGATATTACAATAAAAGAGGCAAATTTTTTGTTGGAGGTTGAGAAGCATTTCTACCAACAAAAAGCAAAGTGTACTCATATTATAGAATCCGATAGGTGCACAAGATACTTTCATGCGGTGGCAAAGAGAAAGGGCTTGAAAAATTATATTTCTTATATTATTAGAGATGATGGCACTCCAACAAATTCGATTGAAGAAGTTGCTGCCTATTTGGTAGATTTCTTTAAAAGATTATTTGGCACCTCAGTTACATCTAACAAAATAGAAAGGGTTGTACTGTTAAATGGGTCGAAAGTTGATGGTTCTGATTGTGAGGCTTTGGTTGCTCCGATTTTGGAGGATGAAATCAAAAGGGCACTTTTTGACATTGGGGATGATAAAGCACTGGGTTCGGATGGCTTTACATCAACTTTCTTCAAAAAGCAATGGCATATTGTACGAAGGGACTTTGTTGCAGCAATCAAGTAGTTATTTGAAAATGCTAAACTTCTTAAGCAAACAAATCACACCATCATTGCCTTAATGCCTAAAACCAAAAATGACCCGAAGATAAAGGATTTTAGGCCTATTGCTTGCACTAATGTCACATACAAGGTGATTACGAAAATATTGGCTGAAAAATTTCTCTTTTACTTAGATCTTTGGTTGATCCGGCCTAAGCTGCTTTTGTCTCGGGAAGAACTATGGTGGATAATGTCTTTTTAACACAGGAGTTGGTTAAGTTGGACATTATTAAAGCGTATGATACTGTTTTCTGGACTTTTCTTAAGGATATGTTGATTGGATTCGGATTCCTATTACAATTTGTAGGATGGATTATGGAGTGTGTCACTACGGCATCTTTCTCCATATCCATTAATGGGGTCTTGTATGGTATGTTCAGAGGACAACGAGGTTTGAGACATGGTGATCCCATGTCTCCTACTTTGTTTATTCTGTGTTTGGAGTACCTTTCTAGGTTACTTAAGATGAGAACCACAAACTCTCATTTTAACTATCACCCAAAGTGTAATAAACTTGGTATTACACACATTGCCTTTGTTGATGATCTTATACTATTCTCGAGAGGGGATTTTATGTTTATTAAAATTCTTATGCACGTTCTTAGAGATTTGGAAGGGGTGTTAGGACTGAAGGTTAGCCCTTACAAATCTAATATGTATCTTGCAGGAGCATAAGGTAGAGACCGGGAGGATATAATGGAATTGATTGATTTTCCATTAGGAGCATTTCCAGTTTGTTATTTGGGTATTCCATTGGCTCCGTTGAAAGTTTCAGTGGCCCAATTCTCCTCTCTAATCGAGACTATTAAAGGTTATATTAATAATTGGAATGCTAAAACGCTCTCTTATGTTGGATGCCTTGAGTTGATTAGGGCGGTAATACAAGGATTACAATCATTCTGGCTCCAAGCGTTTCCAATACCTATCACCATTTTGAATAGAATCACCTCTATGTGCAGGTTGTTCTTATGGGGAGGGAAACAGTATAAGGTGGCCTGGGATGATATTTGTTTGCCAAACGAAGAAGGTGGCTTGGGTTTAAAAAATTGTAGAGTTTGGAATGCTGCGCTATTATCAAAGGTTCTTTGGAATATTCATTCCGAAGCTGACACTCTTTGGGTTCGATGGATAGATGAGATATTTTTAAGGGGGAAATCTGTTTGGGATTGGAAACCTTCGAATAAAGATTCATCTTTGATGAAGATGTTTGCCTTTAAGAAACTTGGTGGAAGGGAAAATTATGGTGAGGCGACTTCAGAAGATGTGCATAAATGAAAGACTTTCTTCAAGAAAGGTGTATGAGTTATTACATATGAAGCAGATAAAAAGACCGTGGATGCCTTTTATTTGGAAGAACTACATTCCTCTAAAGTTATCCTTCATTACTTGGCTTGGTTTGCTTAATAGATTGCCAACCAAAGATAACTTGATGTTTCTAGACATAGATGGAACATGTAGTTTATGTGGAGTTGAGTAGGAGACGGTAACCCATTTGTTTTTTGGATGTTCATTTTCAGGTACAGTCTGGGATACAGTTCGAGGATGGCTTGGATTGGCATATAGGATGTCTTCATTGACTAGTGCTATTAAATGGATCCGTAAAGACTACACTGGAGCACGATTAAGAAGCAAGGTTGCAAGACTGGCTTTTTATTGCACCATTTACACTTTGTGGAAGACAAGAAATGTAGTTATTTTAGACTCTACTACTTTTACGTGCTTTGATGTAGTATTTAAGATAAAAGACTATGACTTATAAGATTTTGTATAGAATGTATCTTGAAACTTTGATCACTCTTTAATTATATTGTTGTCGTTGGACTGTTTTGATGTTTTGACTTACTTCTTTTGGTCGGGGTATGCCCTAATGACCTTGTATATAATTGTTTTGGTTTAATACTAATTTACCTTTTATAAAAAAAGAAGAACAATGTCCCTCTTCTGTCACGATCGTGCTCAAGTACGATTGTGCAAAACTTGACAATCCCTCTCTATCACGATCGTACAACTCCCCAATGTTTCTCTCAGGCATGAGCAAGATCGTGCAACTCCCTAATGTTTCTCTCGATCACGATCGTGCTTATGCACGATTGTACACTCCTTTTATTCAAGCATCATTCCAGCTTTTCTTCAAAACAGATTTTTGGGTCAATCTTACATGGCCATTTTCATAAAGAAAATGATGTAGTTAGGCAATACATCCTTCTAAACAAATGTTACCATGTCTTAAGTTTTTATTGACACTAATTTCATGCAGTTTGGTTCAGTATTATGCAAATTATACTAAAAATATTACAGACTATTCCCAATAATCACAAGCGTGACTACTTAAGCTATATATGTATTGAAGAGCTATATATATATATATTAATAACATTTAATAATGAATAATGTCATAATTAATAATAAAAATGTACATATATACATAATATATTATAATTAATAATTAAATAAATTTGTTTATTAATGATATAAGAAACTTTTAATCAACTAAATTTTTTTTATGATATTTAATTTTAATATATATATATATGTGTGTGTGTGTGTCACAGGTGCATAATATATTATAATTAACCAATCAATTAATTATCACTTAATTAATGAATTAAATAATTATTTTTTAATTAATTGATATTATTATTATTATTATTATTATTATTATTATTATTATT
>JAOSBL010000002.1:33286770-33298735 GCA_027568915.1 Erythroxylum roraimae | reverse complement strand
ATGAATAGAAACATGTATTCTAAGCATTCTTATTAATCAACAACTTAGATACGATCTTAAGTTCAATTGAGTAATAGGTTTAAGAACTAAGAAACCAATGAACAAGAGAACACATGTACGACATGCATTTAATCAAAATGAGTTTCTTCTTAGAATTTTCAACTCTAACGTAAAGATGATAATCCTAATTGCCACTTGTGATTAGCAAAAATGAACGAATCAATTCCTAGTTGCGCATCCTAGAAATCAACCAATTCAATCGTAAAAAGTAGTTCAGGAGGCACTCAATATTCATCAACAAAACAAACTTTATTGGAACATCTCACACATAATAGATGATAACGTGGTTTCCCAAAACCAAGAAAAAGGATTTAGCTACTCATAACGAAAGTAAAAATCAATAAAGAAATAGCTAATTGTAAAGTCTCCATCCCTGATCTTTCTTAGAAAATCCAAAATTCCTAGAGAAAATACTGCAGAAAATGAAAAACCTAACTATGGCTGAAAAAAAAGAACAGAAGGAAAATTCTTCAGAAAAAAACGTTAAACTATCCTCAAGTGGCACGTGTGAACAGTAATGCAAATCCCCTTTTCTCTCCTTTGATCTCGTCCTTTTTTCCATGATCTTTTGCAGATAATCTTCCCCTAAATTCAGGTGGTCGATCCCTATCAACAAGGATGCAATCTGATTCTCAAAATCATCGAAATCTTAAGCGAATCAGATCTGCATTTAAAAACAGATCTTGCAGATAGTTTTTGTCCTTGCACGTGCCCACGCTTAATCATTAAATTTCCTGCCAGCCTGGAATTTCAAATTATCCTTGCTTCCCTTGCATCTTTTTGATTCAATTTTATCTCTTAAGTGTTGAAAATCATCTGAGAACAATTAAGAAACAAATCCATCAATTTTGAATAATAATTTCAACACATTAAAGATATTTAAATACAAAATAAGCATAAAATGACAACTTAACAAATTCCCCGACACTAAACCTTTGCTCACCCTCGAGCAAACATACCAAATCACTACACTCCATCAATTTGTCCTTCATAAGATTAAGTGCACACAATCCGTTTACTTGGGCTAGTAAGACTTAGGTTGCAATATACATCATAATCACTTTTCACCGATATAAATAAACAAAGTCAAAATAAGACATCTTTGTTCAAAAGGCAAGTATGAAACCAAAGTGAATTCTTCTCACAAATTTCTCTCTTACACTCAAGTGTTTAAGGTCAAAGTGTTTCTCTCAAATCTCCCTCTTACATATTGCACTAACATAGACTTGCAAATTCACCAGTTATCATTCATTTGAATTACATGAACTCATAGATCATAAAGACTTTATTATGGGTTGTAATGGGGCTAGGTTCAAAGGTAGGGTAAAAATGACAAAGGTTTAATCACAAGCATTCACAAAGTACCAAGTAAAAGGGACATTTAAATTAAAATTCTGAAATAACCACGTGACTTAAAGGACTAGAACTACTCATACTAACTAATGCTACTATGCTTTATTCTTTATTCTTTTCTTCTTTCTTCTTTCTTTCTTTTTCCTTTTCCTTTTTCTTTTTTTCTTTTTTTTACTTGGCTAAGAACAAGGGAGGGCAATAAAAACAAGAGAAATTACTAGCAACATAATTTAATAAACACATGAGTAGAAGTACCCATAAAAATATCTCAGAATACAATATAGAACAAAAGTCCCAAATTACTCAATGCTTCATTCAACTTGTGATAGGGTAAGGCTAATAAGGTTTTTGGGTTTCAATGTAAGATGATTGATTGAAAATAAGGTTAAAGGCTCAAAAGTATTTGTAAAGGGAAAATAACTAAGTGGGTCATTTTTAATCTAAACTGTGTAAAAACAAAGAAGGTCTTGATCATTTCTATATCCCATGTAATCAAACAAATTCAATCTGATTCAGTGCAAGTTCTGAAGGCAAGCCTGATTAGAGGAGCATCACACAATACAAAGAAATAGAATGACATAAAGATGATGTCATTAAAGCTCAATTTCGCTCCCAGGTTTAACTTAAGAATTCACTTCAATTCCACAAATTACCTAATCACTCAAATGTCAAAATTTTGACTAATGTTTACAAGATCGGTTATTGTAATCAATCCACATGATTCACTTTAGACTTACATAACCCAATTTAATTTCATGCATACATTTAATCTCATCCAAACTAATATGATAAAGCTTGATGGCTTAACATGCATAACCAATATGCAAAAACTGAAGAAAAAAAAATCACACACAAAAACTAAAAAAGAGTCACACACATATACTCCAATTCCTTCCCCCACACCTTGACCAACATTGTCCTCAATGTTAGGACATAAAATTAAAGAAGCACAAATATAAAGGAAAAGAGAAAAGAAGGCTTCTCTATTTGGAAATGCCAAAATCATAGTGTTGGCGGATATGGAGGTTGGAATCCTTCATACTCCCAATATGCCATCAAATTATGCTCTAAGCGGTGCATTCAGTGTTTGAGCCGACTGAGGCATTCCTTCAAATTGGCTTGAAAGGGGTGGTGACTACTTGGTTCAGTTGTGGAAACCTGATTTTGTGCGGCTACTCTTATATTGGAAAGAGTAGTTGGGCCCAGATTTGTGAAAGTTATTCGGCCATGGCTAAGATCCACAATTCCCATCCTGTGCAAACAATATAAATCCAAAGGTTCTATACCACACGCCACATTCATATCAGTATTATCAAGGTCTAATAAATCCAAATTAACGGCCAATTGCGTGATATAAGAACCGAGAATCAAAGGTTTAGATTTCTTATGTAACACATATTGAAATTGTGTTAAAAACCAGAAACCTAAATTAATAGGAATATGCCTATCCATACACCACAGAAAATAAAATTCCACTTTAGACAATGTCCCCGTAGAATCCCAACGCCCTGAAAAATTGTATGCTGAGAGTCGATTTATGATTTTAAAAACAGGATTTTTGAAAAACGAACTCGTAGAAACACTAGCATTGTAGGGATTAGGATCAACAGACCATTGACTCCACAATTCCGATGCATTAAATTCCTCATGATAATCACATCTAGAATTGATAAACAGCTCATTTTTAATTTCAGCGGATGAAACAAATCCCATAGCCACATTAAATTCAGCAATCGATAAAGCAAATTCTTTTCCAATCAACCGAAATTCTACAATTCCTTCTGTAAACACATCAAATTTTTCATAAGAGTTAAATTGAACTATACTGTAGAATTCCCTTATCAATTCAACAAAAGCAGGACAAGCTATTCTAGAAACAGACTCCAACAAATAGGACCCATCATTTGTGTAAAAGACTCATAGACTTGCAATGCTTCAAGCATATCGAAAAGAATACACTTACAAGGGTAGATTTTCCTTTGACTAAATTTCTAGAAACACTTTGTATCTTCCGGAAGTCAAAAAGAGGTGAAGCCACCACTTTGTGTGCTCCATTGGCTACGGTTTTCAACTTCCTTCCCTCTCCTTGTTCAATTGCAGGTAGACGGCCTTGGGGTTGCAGCTGAAATTGGTGGTGCAGTTTGCATTGGTGCTGTGGTAGTGGGCATTGTCGTGGTTGAGGTGGGTTGCGGTGGAGATGAAAGGTCAACAAAAGGCCTTATTGGAGAGGCCAATCTTTGAGATTCACTCTTTCTCCTTGGCATGATTCAAAAATTGTTAGAAACGCACTCTTGAAATTTGCAAAAGACAGAACAAGAAACCTGCAAAATCGTGAAGAGGAATGGTGATTCATGGTGAAAAATAGGGTAGAAAGTTGGGTATTGTATGGAGAAGGTGTTTTGGTGTCCACGATGTGGCAATAATGTGTAAAATCTGCAGTGAATAACAATGGTGAGAAAAACTAAGTGAAAGAAGAAGAGGGAAAAGATAGGGGGAATTTGGGGGCGGCTTGAAAGAGAAAAATTTTCGTTTTTTTAATAAAAAGATAAAAGAATAAAAATTGCAAAATAGAAAATGCTAAATTACTGAAAATTAAATTCATAACTAAAATGAAATAAACCTAATAAAATTGAAAATGAAAACAGTTGAAAAATAAAAAGAATAAAGAAACCTGAAAATTTTTACGGGTTGCCCCGATTGCGCTTCTTTAAAGTCTTTAGCTGGACATGTTTCATTATTTACGTGATTAGAAATAGGTTAGGGATACCAACTATATTTCTTCCACGTGCTCGACTGAAAAGTTCTCATCGTAGGGCTTCAGGCAGTGTCCGTTAATTTTAAATACCTTAGAAGTATCTAAACTTTGAATTTCTACCACACCATTAGAAAAAACGTTAGTAACAATTAATAGTCCAAGCCAACGAGGTCGTAATTTTCCAGAAAATAACTTAAGCTTCGAATGATAAAGAAGAACTTTTTGTCCAATTGAAAATTGTTTCCTAGAAATCATTTTATCACGAAAAGCTTTAGTTTTTTCCTTATAGATTTTTGTATTTTCATATGCTTCATTACGAATCTCTTCTAACTCTTGCAATTGCAACTTCCTATTGTTACCAACCTCTACCTGATCCATGGTCAACTGCTTCACAACCCAATAAGCTCTATGCTCTATTTCCACAGGTAAATGACAAGGGTTACCGAAAACTAACCTATCTGGCAACATGCTTATTGGAGTTTTGTAAGCAGTTCGATACGCTTACAAGGCATTGTCCAATCGTAAGCTCCAATCTTTTCTATTCAGATTCACCACTTTTTTTAGTATGGATTTGATCTCCCTGTTGGACACCTCAGCTTGTTCACTTGTTTGCGGATGATAGGCTGTAGAAACTCGGTGTGTGATACCACACCTCTTCATCAAAGCCTCGAAAATCTTGTTGCAAAAATAGGTTCCTCGATCGCTAATGATAGCTCGAGGCATTCCAAACCTGACAAAAATGTTGGACTTAACAAAATCTATAACAGTTTTAGCATCGTCAGATAAAGTAGCCTTAGCTTCAACCCATTTCGAAACGTAATCCACAGCTAGCAAATTGTAATTCTTACCAAAGGAAGAAGGAAAAGGACCCATAAATTCTATTCCCCAAACATCAAAAATCTCACATACCAGGATATTAGTGAGTGACATTTGATTTCTCGATCCTAAGCTACCTGTTCTTTGAGAACGATCGCAAGACTTGCAAAACATGTAAGAGTCATAAAACAACTTAGGCCAAAACAGTCCACATTCAAGAATTTTTCGATCAGTTCTTTTAGGACCAAAGTGTTTCCCACACACAGATGAATGACAAAAAATTAATATGGAAGGAATTTCATCATCTGTAACATGTCTTCTAATAATCTGATCATAACAAAATTTCTAAAGATGAGGTTCATCCCAAATTTAATATTAACCTCTTGCTTAATTTTATCTCTTTCAGCTCTAGATAAATCACTAGGTAAAGACTTAGTCACCAAAAAGTTTACTATGTCAACATACCATGGAATTACCCATCGAATTACAAAGAGACTTTCATCCAGAAAATTGTTGTGAAGAAAATCAGATGCGGTAGTCAAAGTGATCTTGCTTAGATGATCGGCCACCAAATTTTTAGCTCCTTTCTTGTCACGAATTTCTAAATCGAATTCTTGAAGAAGTAAAATCCATCGAATCAATCTCGGCTTGGCTTCTTTCTTATTCAGAAAATATTTCAGAGCTGCATGGTTTGAATAAATGATCACCTTCGTCCCCAACAGGTATGACCGAAACTTCTCCAATCCAAAGACTACAGCTAAAAACTCCTCCGTCGTAGAATAATTCTTCTGGGCATCATTAAGTGTCATGGACGCATAATAAATAACATGAGGTACCTTGTCCACTTTTGGCCTAGCACGATGCCAACTGCATAATCTGAAGCATCGTACATTAGCTCGAATGGCATGTCTCATTTCAGGGGCTAAATAATCGAAGTTGTAGTAAGTCGTTCCTTGAGTTCATCAACCACACTTTTGCATGGCTCATCGAAATCAAACTTCACGTCCTTTTGCAGTAGTCTGCACATGGGTTGTGCAATCTTGGAAAAATCCTTGATAAATCGCCGATAAAATCCTGCGTTACCAAGAAAAGAACAAACTTCCCGCATAGTCGCAGAGTAAGATAAAGATAGAATAACATCTATCTTAGCCCTATCGACTTCAATTCCCTTAGAAGAGACAGTATGACCCAAAATTATGCCTTGATCAACCATGAAATGACATTTTTCATAATTTAGAACCAAATTAGTTTCAATGCAACGTTTAAGCACTTTTTTAAGGTTTATGATGTATATTTCAAAAGACTCTCCATAAACTGTGAAATCATCCATAAAAATTTCCATGCAATTCTCTACAAGATTAGAGAAAATACTTACCATATACCTTTGAAATGTTGTTGGTGCATTAAATAGCCCAAATGGCATTCTTCGGTAAGCAAAGGTGCCGAATGGACATATGAAGTTTGTTTTCTCTTAATCTTTAGGTACAACCAAAATCTGGTGGTACCCTGAATAACCATCTAAACAACAATAGTGAGATTTACCTTCAAGTTTTTCAAGCATTTGATCAATAAAAGGAAGCGGAAAATGATATTTTATAGTAACTAAATTAAGCTTCCTATAATCTATGCAGACTCTCTAACCATTTTGAACACTAGTTCGTATTAACTCACCATTGCTATTGATTTGAAGCCTTTTATTCTTACCCTTGGAGGTTAAATCAAAAATATAATTCCAAGGATTGCAATATAGAATGCAACCTCGGGTCGTCTCACTTAATCAGAACCTAACGAATGGATCTAAGCTAACCTATACGTCATGAAATGCAAGCTAAATCAGTAAGGAAAGGGGTTTTGAGTTTTGGAATTCTTGATAAAATTAAATTAATTGTAAGAAAAATGTGTAAAAAGTATTTTTGGATTTTTGGGAAAAGAAGTTGGAAAGATAAAGATAATAATCAAATGTGATAGTATCCTCTTGAAAACGAGCCATGGCTATCATAGTTCGAAATAAATTTTGATGGGAATCATTAAGTTTCAAATGGTAAACCTTAAAGAACTCTTTAAGTTCAAGGTCTTAATTAATGAACTCCATTCCTTAAGACCTTGTTAAATGCTCTTAGTGTGTGTAGTGGGTAAATCAACACAACAAGTTACTTGGTATCTCAAGGTAACTCAATATCAAACCAAACTATGCAAGATAAAAGAGATTCAATAAGATCGCAAATAAACATATATGAAACTTCATATATTTAAGCTCAAATTTCTACATCAATAAATCCCAACAACACAATGAGTATACAATACTTGATTAAACTCTAATCAAGAATGTTCAACTATAAATTACAAATCCTAAACCTAGGAATTCATAAATTATAGCTAAACATAGATTAAGTCACTCCCCTTTGAAGCCCATTGAACTCAAGCCATTGCTACATCTTCAAAAGGAGAGAAGTGCCTAGCCACGCATAACCCCAAGAGAATTCATAACCGAGAACCCACTGGAAGCATCCATGGTAGCAGTCGACGGTGGAAGGAGCAGAAAAATGGTGCGGATGAGAGGAGATGTTCGGATGGTAGAGAGAGTGAGTGTCTAATTCCCACTTCAACTGGAACTGCGGCTCCTCTCTCAACTTAACCTAAAATAGGTAGTTTTTTTTACAAAACCGGGTTGATGGGTCGGTTTCATAGTGGGTAAACTTCCAAAAATGGTTCGAGTAATTGAAGAGCAACTTTTCCTGAAAGGTTTTGCTTGGAGTTTGGTTTCTTCGCCACGACGACAGAATTAATTTACGCCGCGGTGAAATTTTTCCGAAAGGTTTCTGCGTGAATTCTTCATACGTCGCTGCGGCGAAACATCCTTTTCGCTACGACGAACTTCCTACTCTCCTGTTGACTTGTTGACTTCTCATTTTCAGCCTTCCCTCCTTGACTCTGCTTCTTCTTGAGTCTCCTGCAATAAACAATGGTAGTTTGCAGTATCAATTGTTCAAGAGAATTAATTTAGAGCAATTGTGGCAATTTTACTCTCAAACTACATAAAGTAAAGGCAAGCACTCAAAAGTCAAATTAAGCATAAAACCTAAAAATAAGAGCCAAGAAGTATAATAAAAACTATGAAAATGTTACTAATTTATATAAGAAACTTGGGTTCAATCAGCTATTTTCAACCATAGTTACCCCAGTTTTCTTCAGAACTACCTGGACCGAACTTACCCAATTGCTATCAGAAATTGGATAAATAATGCTAGCGTCAAGAAGCTTCAAAATTTCTTTCTTCACCATTTCCATCATGGGTGGATTTAGACGACGTTGGGGTTGCCTCACCTCCTTCGCTTCATCTTTCATCAAAATTTGGTGCATACAAATGGTGGGACTAATACCCTTTAAATCAGCCACTGTCCAACTGAAAGCTTCCTTATGCTCCTTTAGCACGTGAATCAGCTGACTCTCCTGCAAGATCGTAAGTTGATTAGAGATTATAACAGGTAACGTGTCTTGCTCACCTAAAACTATGTACTTCAAATGGCTAGGCAAGCTCTTCAATTCCAAATTTAGTGGTTGGACTAACGATGGTAATAGCTTGGAGTTACTCTTGGACATCTCCACGTGCGCCAATTGCTTCATCATTGGTTCGGTGTCCTCTATTTTGCACAATAGCATCTCCATCTTATTATTGGGCAATACCGACTCCTTATTGTCCTTCCACCGTGGTGCTTTTCCCATCTCCAAGATTGTCTCAAGTTCATTTTTATTCCTCAAAATTGAATTTTCTTGCATCCATATGTCAATAAAGTCCACAGAAACAATAGGTTGTTCATCATCCGGAATTTTCATGGCATTGTATATATTGAACTTAATTAATTCACCGTCAAATTCCATAGTCAATGACCCATCATGAACATCAATTTTCATTCTAATGGTTTTCAAAACTGGCCTTTCGAATAAAATCGTGGTTAAAGAAGATGTATCATCTCCCTATCTATAAAATATAAATATCAGTCGGAAAAAGCATATTCTCCACTTGAACTAAAATGTCCTCTAACACACCCTTTGGATAAACATTTGAGCGATCCGCTAATTGAATCACTACATTAGTTTCTTTAAGAGGTCCCATATTTAAAGATTTATAAATATCATAGGGCATGAAATTTATGGACGCACCCAAATCTAACATAGCTTTTTCAATTCGCAAATCACCAATTTGACATGGGATAGTGAACATACCTGGGTCTTGACATTTAGGTAGAAGCTTTTTCTTTTGCAAAATCGCTGAAACGTTCTCCCCCAATTGCACTTTCTCGTCAAATTTTAATTTCCTCTTTGAAGTGCAAAGTTCCTTAAGGAATTTCGCATACCGTGGAATTTGTTTAATCGCGTCAAGTAGAGGGATATTTACCTGAACTTTCTGAAAGTCTCCCATATTTCCTTCTCTTGCTCCTCCTTCTTTGCCTTGGCAAATCGACTCAGAAAAGGGGGCGGAACCATCATTTTCTGCAAGTTGTTTATGTCATTTCTAGTTTTTCAGGTGCCTTTTTTGTTGCTTCTTCTTCTACCTCTCTTCTGGAAATTTTCGGAAGTGGTTCTTGCAATTCCTTACCACTCCGCAATATGATAGCCTTCGCACTTTGTTTAGGATTGATTTCCGGTTGTGCTGAAAAATTTCCAGAATTTTGTGCCTCTAATCGATTTATGGCAATTGCCATTTGGCTCATTTGATTTTCAAGATTTCAGATACTTGCTTGAGTATCCCGTTGAAACGTCAAAGTGTTAGTGGCCAAAGATTGAACTATATCTTCCAAAGAAGACTTACCTTCGGAATTGGATGTTGTATTTTGATGTTGTCGAGGCATATACGGTTGTCTATACTGCTAGAAATTCGTGGTTGCTTACTGCCCTTGAGGATTTCCATAACATAAATTCGGGTGATCGCGCCAACCTAGATTATAGGTGTTGAAAAATGGGTCATATTTCCTTTGATTCGGTCCAACAAAACCTCCCACGGCATTCACCTGTTCTCCGTTTTCCTCCTGCAAAACCATACATGCATCAGTGGAATGTCTTAACATTAAACATATTCCACATACCTTTGCTTCTTCTTTCTTTATAACTGCAATTTGTCTACCAAAGATGTAAGGTCATCCAATATTTTCTCCAATGTGGTTACATTCACCTCATTCACGCTTTTTGAACCATGCTTAGCATGTATTCCGAATTGTTGGCTATTAGAAGCCATGTTCGCTATCAAGTCCCTTGCGGTTGTCGGTGTTTTGTTAACTAGAGCGCCACTGCTTGCAACATCGATCATCCTCCTATCCATGAGCAAAAGACCTTCGTAGAAGTATTGGATCAACAACTGGTCAATAATTTAGTGGTGGGGACAGCTAGCACAAAGTTTCTTAAATCTTTCTCAATATTCGTAGAGTGTATCTCCCTATGTTGTCGAATTCCACATATTTCTTTTCAAATGTTGGCTGCTCTTGATGCTGGAAAATATTTCAAAGAAAAGTGTTAGACACCGCTTCTGGAACCCAACCTCTTGCTCTGATACCACTAAAGTTGGATCTCGTTTCCGGAACCCAACTCTTGAACCATAAAACATAAGTTCTTGCGAAAACATGAATCGTGAGCGTACATATTACCTTGAAGGGTTGTTCCATTAAACCCTAATTAGCCATCATTATTTTTTTTCTCATAACATCCCAAAAAGTTACTCACAAATTGTTCAATGGTGTGCCCATATAAATCAATCACCATGCTTGAACTCATTTCTCCTGTTTGTGAACAGAATTTGGAAAACTTCAAATTAGAATTTCAATTTGACTTCTTCAAAGAAATCATAGCTCTAAGTCTCTAATTTATTTTGAAGCAAAAATCATCTCAATCGGAGCTCTATAGCTCAAGATATGCTTGAAAAACCAAAACGTGTTCATAACCCTATAATGCTCTTTCAATCGACATCTCTCTTTCTTTCCATCAAACTTCTTCAAATCAACTCCAAATGATACAAATGTTCATGGAGAGATAGATACATGTCTTAGAAATCTATTGCTTCAAGAATTACTTCATTTGGAGGTCGGATGAAGGAGTCATGCCCAAAAGAGTAGACCATGTTTATACCCTAAACCGATTTGAACCTATCATGGCGCAATTGCCATAACTTTCACCAAAAATGTCGGATTGATTTTATTTTTAGACCATTAGAAAGTAGACTTCTTGATCTACAACTTTCATGAAGACAACAAAATGGGATTCTGCTTCTAGGAGGGTCAAAAATCACAATTTGTCCCATGAATGTCCGTTTAACGGACATCCATGTCCGTTTAACAGACATGTATCGGGTTTAGGAGGCCAAAATGACCCGAGAAGGTCCGTTTAACGGACATTGACTGGCCAAAGGGTGTTTTTACACCCGAGAAGGTCCGTTTAACGGACCTTATGTCCATTAAACGGACATTGGGGCTTCCCAAAGTCCTCCAATGCCTCTCCAAAGCTTTCAACATCCTTCCTAACAACATAAACACTTATAATCTTCCCAAATTCAACCCTTCTAGTGCAAAATCACTTCATAACAACCCAATCACCAAAATTATCTCATAAAACTCTCAAATCTTATCTCATTTGATTCATCAAAACCACACATTCTCATCATATACCATAGCTGTCATACACACAAAATCCTAAGCAGCATCCCAACTTGTAACAATCATATCTCTCCATTCCGATGTCCGAAAATTTCAAACTTTATAGCGTCAGAAAGCTAAAAAGACAAGCTACAACTTTCATGAAGTCAACTTTTACCAATTCTACGTAGATTATTCCGGATTTTCCCTTAAATCGGATCACAAAATTTACCCCTTATGGAAAAACTTAGAATTTTGCCCCAAATTCACTTCCTTAGCCAATACAACATCATTCTTGTCCATTCATAATTCCTATCCTTCTTTTCCATAACATTTCACTTATAAGTAATAGCAACTCATA
>JAOSBL010000002.1:33272941-33286670 GCA_027568915.1 Erythroxylum roraimae | reverse complement strand
ATAATAATTATAAAATAAATAAAACTTACAAAAATATTTTTATTTAAATTTATTTTAATATTTTATATAATATTTATTAATAAAATATTTCATTTTTAAAAATAAATAATTTAAAAATTATTATTTATAAACTAACATTTATTTTATATATTTTTAATTATTAAATCAAATTTATTTGAAATTTATATATTTTAAGTCTCATAGTTGAGAGAGAAGGAATGGTTAAATTGTCTAGTGTATTTTTTAGATTAAATTCTTGAGGAAAGTAATCTAAATACTAAGGAGGGTGTTGGGATTTAGATCCCAAGGAAAGTGCCACTACTTTCCCTAAATTAGGAAAGTTTTTACTTTTCTAGCTACCAAAAAATACGAACCAAACGTAATAATTTAAATTTTAGAAAAAAAGATTACTTTCCCTAGCAACAATCCATGCCAACCAAACGGAGCCTTAAAAGGCTTTGAAACTCTTTTAAATTTCTTTGATGACTCTTTTAGGAAATATTATGTGAGCACTCTAGTGTACATATAGACTGTTGAGGACATAATTGGTTAGAGTTAGCTGAGCCTTTTTTTTTTTTTTGCCAGGCATTGATTATATCTTTGTAAGATTCAATCAGTGGGATGCAATCGATAAATTTTGGTTTAGCAATTGTGATAGGGATGCCAAGCTATTTAAAATGAGTTTTTTGAATTCTAAAGCCTGAACTCCTGTTCTTTTCTTATTAATTTTACACATAAGAATAAATGAATATATTGCTCTTATTGTCATTGACTTTTAGTCCTGAACATGCTACAAATAACTCCAATATACCCAATATTATTTCAGTGGATTGAATGTAAACAATACGTAACAGCATTAGATCATTAGCAAAAATTAGGTGATTGATCCTCATCTCTCTACACTTATGTTGGTATTGAAATATGCCATTGCATGAAATGAGCTTGATAAGCATCCTAGCCAGTGTGAATAAGTAAGGGGAAAGAGGATTCCCTTTCCTTATTCCCCTAGTATTTTTGAAGAATTGAGTATGTGCTCCACTTATTAAAATACTGAAGGAAGTTATTGTAATGCATTCCATTGTCCACTTGACAAACTATTCCGGAAATTCAAGAGCAAGTAAGCAAGATTGTGTAAAATTCCATTTAATAATATCAAAAGCTTTAAAGAAATCAACTTTGAATATACAACATCTAATAGCTCTCCTTGAGTTATAGTCTTTCATTAATTCTTGTATGAGTAGAATGTTGTCTCCAATTGATCTCTTAGCTATGAAAGCTCCTCATGCTAGATTTATGACATCTTTCAAAGCCATCTTCAATCTATTAGCTAGAAGCTTTGCGATTGCTTTGAAAACTGTATTGCAACATAAAATAAGTATAAAGCCCATCATGGATGAGGGATTTAGCTTATTATGATTAAGACATAATGTATAATTAATTTCTTTCAGCACAATCGAAGATGCAGAAGCAAATAGACCCTTAGTAAATGTCAAATTAATTTTAATATTTTAATATTTAATTTAGCTGTTAAGGACATGGAAACCACGTTAATAAAGACCTTTTTTTAATTTTCTCGTTAATTAAATTACTAATGCTAACCATTATTGAGATGCACTGCTGGGTCAATAAGACCATGTTTTAAGAAAGAAATAAGACCATCTCTTTGATTTACACACGTACATGATATGGTGCAAAACTCTCTTACGATAGAGCTATTGCTTCGCTCTTGAACTAAAGAAAGGTTTACTAACATTATTGCTTCGTTGTTGACTTTGCATATAATACAATTATTTAAGAAGAATGTTTCCAACTTACAACCCTAATTCTTCACAAGATTCTACCAACCTTGTTGGGCTCTTGCGCCAGATACTTTCATTCATCTTTCGAAGCCTATACTTTTCCCTCCATCATTCTTCTTCTCTTGTTTCCTGTTCCTACGCTTTCACAAGTTAATTGCTTCTTCCCATGGCTGACCATCATCATCATCATCCACCCAGTCTGAAGCCCCGCAGTGAGGCGAGGTTTTGGGAGGTTTTATAGTACGCAGCCGTAACCCTACATAATAAAGAGGTTGTTTTCCGGTAGACCTACATACAGATGTGACAAGTAAAAAAATGATGTAGGAAAACAGAAGCAATAATAAAAGAACTGGCACGCACGAAAATTCAGTGATGAAATGCACTACCAGACAAAATAACATACCTGCGGGTTGGCCAGATCGGCCATAACCCTACCCTGTGTAAAGATCGGTTCTTCTTGTCCCTATACGCACTAGAAGTCGCCCCGTACCTACCCTGACAACTCCTATGGCTTTAGGAATTTTGGACCGCCCTTAACTACTCCAGACAGGAAGTCTTGACCACAACTAACTAGTCGCAAAGGTGAAAAGAACATGGGGTTGGACGCCCTAATCGTTTAAGTAAAAGACGCAAGGATTCTACTGAGTGTCGTTTACTTATCCTATCACGCCAGACTTTCCTAAATCTAGCAACTGCCTCAGTGAGAGCCAACTTTAACATATCGTTCTTGATCACTTCCCTCCAGGTTTTGTAAGGCCTTCATTTCCTCCTCTTGTAGCTACGAAAGTTTATTAGCTCACCGCTTCTAACCGGCGCATCAGAGGGCATCCTAGGCACATGCCCGAACTACTTAAGTCTTTTCTCGCGCAAATTGTCTGCAATGCTAGCAACCTGGAGTCTGGCCCGCACTACCTGGTTCCGTACCCTATCCATCAGGGTAATGTCACACATCCACCTAAGCATATGCATTTTTGCTACTAACAACTGATGCGTATGGCTACGTGTAGTAGGCCAACACTCTGCCCCATATAACATGGTTGGTCGAATAACTATTTTATAAAACTTTCCTTTAAGTTTTACATGAACCTTTTTATCACATAAAACACCGAAGCACCCGGTCATTTGAATAGTTGACCATATAAAACTAAAATATGGTGTGGTCTGTGTGTGGTTGCTAGTTGGATGGTTGAATAATTGTGTTAATGGAGAACCAAAAGTACCATGTTATTTCATATTCGGAGACTCGTTGGTGGACAATGGCAACAACAACAACCTTGCCACCACGACAAGGTTGATTACCAGCCGTATGGCACAGACTTTCCTTATGGTCCCACAGGAAGGTTCACTAATGGTCGAACATCAGCAGATATAATTGGTCGAGTATTCTCTACATATAAATATATTTTTTCTATTTCGTGTATTTGATTATTGATTAGTTGATCAATATACCAATGTCTATACAGGTGAAGTTTTGGGTTTTGACAGTTTCATTCCACCATATCTATCTGCTTCTGATTCTCAAATACTCAAGGATGTGAATTACGCATCTGGTACAGCAGGAATACAAATCCTTGATGACTCTTTTAGGAAATATTATGTGAGCACTCTAGTGTACATATAGACTATTGAGGACATAATTGGTTAGAGTTAGCCGAGCTACAAAAGATACATAAAAAATTTTGCCAGGCATTGATTATAGCTTTGTAAGATTCATTCTGTGGAATGCAATCAATAAATTTTGGTCTAGAAGTTGTAATAGGGATGCCAAGCTATCTAAATGGAGAATTTTGAATTCTAAAGCCTGAACTCCTGCTCAATTCTGATTGATTTTGCACATAAGAAGAAATGAACATATTGCTATTATTGTCATTGACTTTCAGTTCTGAACATGCTACAAATAACTGCAATATACCTAATATTATTTCAGTGGATTGAATGCCAGCAACACATAACAACATTAAGGTGATTGAAGAACTTTTTATTTAATTCTAAATGACTTATATTTGAGTTGCTTTTAATTTAATTTGGTATTATTGCTTAAATGTTACAATTTATTTTCTAAAGCAAGAGATGCTTTTATTAGTTATTATTTAAAATAATATATAATATCAAAGATAATGGTTTGAAGAAGGATGGTATGTCTACATCAGTATCTTTTTGTTTAATGTATCTAAATTAGGTATTCATAACACACGCAACACTCAATTTACTTGACCTTAAATATAAAACTTTAGAAATAAAGGATGATTTATAAAATCAAATAGTCAGTATCTTTTTGTTTAATGTATCTAAATTAGGTATGTTTAATGTATCTAAATTAGGTATTCATAACATACGCAACACTCAATTTACTTGATCTTAAATATAAAACTTTAGAAATAAAGGATGATTTATACAATCAAATAGTCAGTATCTTTTTGTTTAATGTATCTAAATTAAGTATTCATAACACATGCAACACGACCTTAAATATAAAACTTTAGAAATAAAGGATGATTTATAAAATCAAATAGTCAGTATCTTTTTGTTTAACATATCTAAATTAGGTGCACTGTGGTCAACGTTCTACAGCCTTTTGTTTTGACACTCCTACTAATAGAACCAACCAGACATTATGTAATGCTTCTACTTTATTAACTAAAATAAAGTAATAACAACTACTCAACTAGTTATAAAACAAAAAAAAAATCCAAAGAATCTTAGAACTATAATATAAGCTAAATCACTCAATTAAATGTTGATATTAAATCTAAATAATGTTTTAAGAAAGAAATATGAATGGTGTACAACTCCCTTATGATAGAGCTATTGCTTGCCTTCTTGAACAAAAGAAGGGTTTCCTAACATTGTTGCTTCGTTGTTGACTTTGCATATAGTACAAGTATTTAAGAAGAATGTTTGCAACCCTCATTCTTCATAACATTCTACCAACCTTGTTGCGCTATTGCGCCACATTCTTTCATTCATCTTTCGAATCCTATACTTTCCCTCCATCATTCTTCTTCTCTTGTTTCCTGTTCCTTATACGCTTTCACAAGTTAATTGCTTCTTCACATGGCTGACCATATAAAGCTAAAATATGGTGTGGTCTGTGTGTGGTTTCTAGCTGCATGCTTGAATAAGTGTGTTAATGGGGAACCAAAAGTACCATGTTATTTCATATTCGGAGACTCGATGGTGGACAGTGGCAACAACAACAACCTTGCCACCACGGCCAAGGCTGATTACCAGCCTTATGGCATAGACTTCCCTTATGGTCCCACAGGAAGGTTCACTAATGGCCGAACAGCAGCAGACATAATTGGTCGAGTATTTTCTATGTTATATATTTGAGTTGCGCTTCACAATTTTTATCCTTTTCAACAGATAAACAAACCCTTTTTGTCTGTTCTGAAAAGCTTATATATTCCATGAACACTGAAACGTTATTGGATAACACTTTTATAAATTTGAAAGAGAAATTTATCACGAACCATTAATATGTATACGTAGCAACTCAATGGAAAATAGTCTAGATGATTTATATCTATTTGGAAGCTATGCTAGTTATCTTGATATGACGGGGTGTCTATGCAGGTGAACTTTTGGGTTTTGACAGTTTCATTCCTCCATATCTCTCTGCTTCTGGTTCTCAAATACTCAAGGGTGTAAATTACGCATCTGGTTCAGCAGGAATACGAAATGAAACTGCAAAATTAGTTGTGGTATTTTATCTACCCTAATAGAAAGAAATAGTTTATGACCAGGCCTTTCTCTTCAAAACTGTCTTTTCCAATACTATATTCAATTTCCAAAGGAACTATAACAAGTAAAAGTTTGATTTGAAAAAAAATAAAATTCATATATACATATACATGATAAATATTAACCTTACTAGATATTTAACCGTATCTGATTAACAGCGCTTTTGTTTTTGGTCAGGGTGCTAATATTGACTTAACCACCCAGCTACAGAGACACCAAGCCGTTATCTCCCGCATAGTTGGCTTACTAGGAAGTGAAGAATTAGCTACGAATCACCTAAACAAGTGCTTCTATTTATTCGTAATTGGCGGTAACGATTACATTAACAACTACTTCTTGCCCCAGTATTACAGCACTAGCAAGGAGTACAGTCCAGTTCAGTTCGCAGAAGTTCTTATTGAAGAATATAAACAAAAAATTATGTTTAGTTCATTAAGTTTGATCCCTCAATCTCATCCTTAGTTAGATTGATAATATATCTTTTAATGCGACTAAGGTATAAGTGATTTAATTATGGCTTCTTGTTGATTTAGAGTTTGTATAATTCTGGAGCAAGGAAAGTGGCCTTGACTGGAATCGGACAAATAGGGTGTACACCAAATGCTATTGCTAACTATGGCACGAATGGCTCCTCGTGCGTCGACTACATGAACGATGCAGCAAATTTGTTTAATGGAAACCTTAAATCTCTTGTAGACCAGCTTAACAACGATCTTGTGGACGCTAATTTTGTCTATTTGGATACTTATGGAACTCCCTTTGAATATTTATCTACTAAAGGTACATATATATTGCTAACTCAACAGCAATAGATCTGTTTAAAGCAATTGTTTATGGTGTTAGAAAGAAAACTGATTTATGTGTGTTGGCTTTCCACTTCCAGGTTTGCCAATTAAGTTAAGCACCTGCTGTAAAGTAAATGAATATGGTCTATGCATTCCCGAAGAAGCTCCGTGTACTTTCAGGAACTCGTACTTTTTTTGGGATGCATTCCATCCTACACAAATTGTTAACGAGGTCGGGGCAACAACTTCGTATCTAATTCTGCAGAATATCTTGTAAGAGGTGCAGAATCGATATTCATTGTCATGGATATTTCAGCTACAATTCAGCACTCGTTTTTTTTTTTTTTTCCCACTTTTCCCTGAAATAAAAGACTATGATTTATCTTTCCAGTAGTACTTCCGAAAGCTACGTGTGTATGTAGAAAGGACAACGTGTCTCAATGCATAACTTCGAGGAATAGGAGAGAATAATGGCTTATGCTTTTTTTCTCTTTATTTCTTTGATGGAATTATGTCCATGACCCAATTGTTATGTAATAGATTGAATATTTTTTGTTTTTTGATTATTAACTTTGTTTAATAACATGACAAATGATTATATTATCATATTATGTTTATTGTTTTTATTCTAATTTGATAAGTCCTTATTAAATTTACAAACTTACTATCATAATGGAAATTATGGTAATGAGAGTCAAGTGTTTACGGTTTAATCTAAAAGTCTTCTTGATTATAGGATCATCAAATAAGGAATTTAATGATCCGGTTAGATCAATATTTACGTAATAATATCTATTGGATGGATATTAGTAGATCTCATTTGCTAAGTTACATATATAGATGATGCATATGGAAATATAATCATTGAACTGACCAAACTGAGAATTCTCAATAGTTAAAGATATTCTCGTAAGGATTTAAATGTATATTTTTCCTTTGACCTGAGATCATCATAGTAATCAATAGGTCACTTATTATATTTTGATGTTGGACACCTAATATGTAAAAATGTTAGTTGAATGATCATTTGATATAATTAAGTGCCTATCTGATTATAGTAGTGAGTCAAGATGAGATCCATCGACTCTAGGTATTGAGTTTGAGCTCTATGTTGTCATTGATCTTAATGATTGTATCAAGACTTTGGCCAGGGTGATTGAATGAGTGAGAAAAAAAGTTTCTTAAGTCATTCACTAATCATTAATAATCGACATGTAACATAATTGCTTATCTAATAGGGTTTGACAGTTAAACCATACCTTAAGATAATCCGAAGTTGTAATGATGGAAGGTAATTATACATTATCCTTAACCAGGTTTCGTCTTTGTAAGGTTGTTACTTCATACTATCTGATCGTTGAGGAGTGTTATTAGACGTCAACCTTAATTAGTAATTAATTGGACTAATTACTACCGGCTTAGTGATGAACCTATGTGTTCACACACTTAAGAGTGTAATATTTCTTATTTATGATTATTTAATTTATTATGAGATAATTTATTAAATAATCTATGACATTTTATTATATTTTTGCTAGCATAGAAAATATAATTAATATTAGAAATTCTCTTGTACAAAATAAATGTATAAAATAAAATAGTTTTATTTTATTTCATTTTATAAATAATAATTATTATTTTAAAAAAAGGTAAAAGGTGTCAGACGGTTAAAACAAACGTTTTGTCCATTGGGTGGTTTAGTTTTGGTTTTACATGTTAAAACCAAAACGAAAGGTAGCGTCGTGTGAAGTTTTTAAGTTTTGAAAAAAAACGTTAAAACATCGAAAAGGTAGATAGAGTTTATCAGAGATACTTTTTTCATGTCTGGTACATTTATATATAATTACGAAGAGAAGAGTGATAGATTGATACTCTTAGATTTTTTACGTTGAAAAAAAAACAAGAGAAAGGAAATAGAAAAATTGTTTTATATATTTTCAAAAAAAGAGTTCTTTAAATTTAACCATAGCTATATCAAGTGTTGAAAGCGGACCGTATTTTTTAGTGTTGAGTGCATAGAGACTTTGTATTTTCGAAGTTTATTACTGATTAATCCTTACAAATTTTAGGTATTTATTTTTGCTTATTCTTACTATTAATAGGTTTGTTAAATGCAACAGATGAATATAGGATTGCAATTTTTATTTTCACTACGTGTGCTATCCTTCATTCTTTTCTTTAAAAGGAAAAATAATAATGACTTATGCTTTCTCTTTTATATCCAAATCTTTCAATCAATCCTCTTTTGCTTTTTACGCTTCCTCCTTTACATTTTACGCATCCCTCCCCCCTTCACCCCAAATCTACCGTCTCTTTTGTCTCCTCTGACCTTAGTTAGTAATCTTCCTCAACTCTAGTCTTCAATTTTTCCTCATGCCTATCCCTCTCTTATCACACCTCTGGCCTTCACACCAACCCTATTCCTGTCCTAAATGTTGTCTTCCTTTGTGTCTCCTAGCTATTTCTTACTGCTTTGTCCCTTCTTCTTTGGCCAAGTAATTTACCCCTTGTATTCTTTCCTCCCTTCCCTAATCTAACATCCTTTTATCCTCTTTTTCCTTGCTTTAGATACCTCAAACCCTTAAGAGATCTTTGAGCCAAGTTGTGGATGATTCTTTACTAAATGTTGCCCTCAAGTTCTTTTCCTTTGTACCTTGAAGGATGAGTGCAATGTCTCAACACCTTTAAAAATTCTCCAAGTTGGTGCTAAAACATGAAATGCTTCATTTGTTTGATTCTTTTTAGACAAGAGACTATTTTTTCCTCTAATCAGTTGATGCTAATTGAGAAAAGCCTGGTTTCAAGAAAATTTTACTCACTGAAAATTAATTCTTCATTTTTCAAGTTCAATACTAAAGACAGTTTCCAGTAAGCTACAAAACTCGTCCCTTGATATATCTCAAGTAAGCCTATGTGGAGGCCAAGTATTATACTTGATAAATATCTTTTTAAATGAATCCCACTTTGAATTAATTCCTATAATGTTTCTTTGGAGTATTGGATCACCTTTGGCTTGAGTTATTTGGCTAGTTTAATTGGAAAGCCTCATTTTTTGGATGAGAATACTATAGCTTTTGGGAGGATCGCTTATGCCAAGATTTTCCTTAAAGTTAAACTTGCCAAAAAGTTCCCTAATTCATCAAAATCATAAGACTTAATGGGGATGGATGTCTCATTGAGGATATGATCCAATTCTCTTATCAAAGGAAGCTATCAAAGAATGTCAACAAATTTTGGAGACCCACTGGTAGAAATCTCTCTCAGTATTGATATTGTGTAAGGTATCCCTAACCTTGATGCCAAATGCCAAAAGGATGCCTCTCTAAGTAACCCTAGCTTTTGTGCTTCTCAGGTGGTCGCTAAGTGTAAGAAATCCCATAAATAACCTTGGTTTTGGCATTAGTGATAATAATAAAGTGCCTCGTAAAGAGGCTTCAAAAGATTTTGCTGTGATATTTTAGTAACGAACAAAACGTCACGTGAACAGAGAAGAAGAAGATTTATATTGCTTAATGGTTTTTGCATGCTATTATATGTCATTACACGACTATATAAACGATAATAGAGCGACACATGTTCTTATTCTAGATAGTTCGATAGGTTATTACATATATGATGTGTTTTTAAAATTCCTTTTGTTGGTTCCTCTGATGCCATTTCCTATCATGTTGCTACGTCGTCCTCTGTTTCTTCACAAGCTTGCCTATTTTTTGTAACATACCCTCCCTTTTCAGCCATGAACTTGTCTATCAAGTTGATATCTGGAAATTTCTTCTATAACTCATACATTGTTTCTTACGTAGATTTTTCCCTGGTTTCACCTTGCCACTGTACCAAGAATTGGGTGACTGCACGATTATGGCGCTTGACCATTCTTCTTCCCAAAAGAGCTTCTGGTATCTTTGGCTCCATTATCATGTTTGACGGTAATTGTTTCGAACAAGGTGAGTTGTCTGAAACAAACTTCTTCAATTGGGATATATGAAAGGTTGGGTAGATCACCAATACATCTGGCAGCTCCAGTGTATATGCCACCATATTAACCTTTACTTTAATTGGAAAAGGACCATAATATAATGGTGCTAGCTTCTGGTTTGTTCTCCTTTGCATGGAATGTTGACAGTAGGGTTGGAGCTTGACGTAAACACTTTGTCCTGTCGTTGTTATCTATCTATCATTAAAGAACTAAAAACTATGCTAATGGATGTGGCTAAAGGAATAAAGAACAAAAAGAAAGAAAATGTAATAAGAGCAAATTTACTACAAGAAAACAGAGAAAAACAAGGAAGAAGAATAGATGAGAAAAACTCAGTGGAGAGCCATTGTCTGTCGTTGTTGTCAGAAATAAATTCTGAGCCATTGTCTGTTCTAATAGACTTGATGCTCATCCCTATCTGATTTTCAACCAGAATTTTATACTCCTTAAGCATCTTTGCAACTTCTTCTTTGCTCTTGAGACAATATATCCAGGAATATCTTAAGAAATCATCAATTATTAGCAAGAAATATTTGCTCCCATTCAAAGATTTTACTGGCATTGGACTACATATGTCCATGTGTAGTAATTGAAGCTTCTTATTAGCCCTCCAGCTTGACTTAGTAAATGGAGCGCGAGTTTGCTTACCCATCATACAGACCTTGCATTCTGAGTGACAGAATGAGAGGGCTAGTAGGTCATCAACCATACTTTTCTTTCAAATTACTTCCAGCCCCTTCATATGGTAGTGTCCGAGTCTTCTATGCCAAAGATTAGACTCAACTATATCACTCACCAATGCCTTCTATTGTATCTCTTTTGGTCTCATAGCAAAGCTTTTATCCTTCATCTTGGTGCTGAGTATTTCCTGCCTAGATTTATCAAACACTTTACACGCATCAAATTCAAAGTGTATTGACATACCTCTTTCAATCAATTGGGCCACACTTAAGAGATTGTGTTATATTTTAGGCACCAGTAGCACATCAGGGATGATCTTGACTCTATTCTTGGTAGAGATCTCAACAACCCCTCTCCCTTCAACTCAGATGTAGTCTCCATTTCCCAACTTCACATTTGCCTTCACATTCTGATCCAGAAACTTAAATAGTCTTGGATCTGGAGTCATATGACTCATGCATCCACTATCTATTAGCCACTCAGATGGATATGCTTTAGCAAGATCACATGTGACAACAAAGAGTTACTCTTCTTCTTTAACAACCTACATATTTGTAGCAGCTTGAGTAGCTTGTTTATTACATATTGCCTCCATGTGTCCTTTTGATGGCACTTCCTACACACCACATCTGGTCTCTTCCAACACCTGAAGGCTAGATGATTTAATTTTCCACAGTGAGGACAAGGATTATACTTGTTTGTCTTGTTTCTTTTCTTCTTGTTCTTTTCTTGATTCCCTGCCTTGGTAAAGGCCTTGTATGCCCTTTCAGCAGCTTCTGTCCTTCTCATCAGATGCCTTTGCTCTTGAGCCTGCAAGGCACTCACAACTTCAGCAAGTTTGATTTGTGCAATATCTTAGGAATTTTCAAGTGAGACTATGGTAGCCTCATATTTCTCATGTACATACACCAACAGCTTCTGAACCAACCTCTCATCTTTAAACTCACTCCTAAGAGCCTAATCTAATCAGAAAGTTGAATCAACCTCTCACTATAGCTCTTGACAGATTCATCTTCCTTCATTTGCATTCTGTCCAACTCTCTCAAAAGATTCAACACCTTCATGTGTTTCACCTTCATACTCATTTTTTAAGAAATCCCAAATCTCTTTTGTAGAGTTAAGACCCATGATTCGAGTAAAAATTGAAGGTGCAACTGACTGATACAAGCAAGACTTAGCTCAAGCCTTCTTAGTTACCCTCTCCCTTAGCCATCTCAGCTAAGCAATCGAAGCATCTTCAGCTAGAACCTCGACCACATAGTCTTCATCAATAGGCTCCCAAAGATCCTGTCCTTGCAGGTATGCCTCTATTTTGATTGCCCAAATTTGATAGCCTTCTCCATTGAAGATTGCAGGCTGCAGACCCTGGGATGAACTCTCAGCCATCTCTGAGTAAATCTCTCATGCAATCACAACCAAATTCGGAAAGAGATGATCTTCTCAAGCCAAGAGCCTTGCTTATAACTTTACAGATCCCTTAAGAATCTAGCTCTGATACTACTTTGTTGTTGTTATCTATCTATCATTAAAGAACTGAAAACTATGCTAATGGATGTGGATAAAGGAATAAAGAACATAAAGAAAGAAAATGTAGTAGGAGCAAATTAATTCAAGAAAACAGAGAAAAACAGGGAAGAAGAATAGATGAGAAAGGTATGTTGAGTTTATTCAGTATGAATCTTTACAACTTATAAGAATACAAGTATTTATAATTTCTCAAACCTCCTAACTAACACAACTGACTTTAACTGTCATTTTAAACTAACACAACTGACTTTCTTGAATTCTTTAAGACTAATTCTATACATTGCTTGTATGCTAAGAAACGAACTAAACTGATCTTCTGAACTTCTGAGACATCACTTCTACATGTCCTACTTCAATTTCACGTTTATTCTAATGCCTATCAGCATATTGCTTCATCCTCTACTATGCCTTATTTAAATGAAACTTGGCAATTTGTAATGCAGTATCTCGATCCTTTAAAGCCTGATTGACTAAGACATTTTGAGAGTTTCTAGCTAAGTAGGGAACATAAATGGGTGGAGGATACCCATAAAGGATTTTAAATAGGGTGGTATTTATGGTCATATAGTGGGTGGTGTTATACCACCATTCGGCCATGGAAAGCTAGTATGCCCATTTTTGCGGTGCTTCACCACAAAAACATCTAAGATATGTTTCCAACATTTTGTTAACTGCCTTAGTTTGTCCATCAAATTGCGAGTGATACGATGTTGAAAATCGCAGACTCACACTTTGTAATCGAAAAGTTTCTTGCTAAAAGGTTAAATACGTGGTCTATGAAGAATTATGCAATGTCTTATGCAGTATAAACGTGGTTTAAAGCTATAAAGTGGGAGTACTTACTTAATCTACCAACAGCCATATAAATGCATGTTTCACTTCGATGGGGTTAATCCCTCTACAAAGTCCATACTGATTTCCCTCCAACATCCTTCAGGTATGGATATTAGGTGTAATCGTTCGAGGGTAGCTATGTGTTAATACTTGTAAAATAAAGAGAAGAGAGAAAGAGTTTGAAGAATTTTGTATATCAGTGTGTTTGATAAAGGCAGAGAGCGCCTTATGTATAGTCCTATTTTCCCTTGTATACAAGCTGTAATTAGGCCTAAATGTAAGGTAATTAACAAGCCTAAAATCCAGTCTATAATACAGCTAATATTCTAAATAATGAATGAGAATTTATAGTACATTCCATAAACGATATTCATATCAGATAT
>JAOSBL010000002.1:33244048-33259771 GCA_027568915.1 Erythroxylum roraimae | reverse complement strand
GTAATTAATTAAATTCTCAATAATCAACATTTAAGTGATCAGCCCAAATAATTGAGTGATTTTAGCCTAGTAATTGGTCAGTAACTCCCTGTGGATCGATACTCTTACTTCCCTATTTACTTGCGTGACCCCGTATCTGCGGGGCCTCGGACAGTAAATATGATTGTGCTATATTTTGGAAGGATAGTAAAGATCTTAAAGAATGTGCTATTTGTGGTATATCAAGGTAGCAAGTGGAAGATGGGAAAAGGAAAAAGATTTTACATAAAATATTGAGATACTTCCATATTAAAAACACGATTACAAAGGCTTTTTATGTTAATAACAACAGGCATAGATATAAGTTGGCAAAAAGAGAAACACATTGATGATAACATTATGTATCATCCAACAGACTAAAAGGCATGGAAAGACTTTGATGGAAAGTTTCCATGGTTTGCAGAGGATTGTTGTAATGCTCAACTTGGTTTAACCTCTAATAGATTTAATCAATTTGTTAATATGAGTACTTCTTACATCATGTGGGCGGTAATTCGTGTGCCATACAATTTACCTCCATGGAAGTATATGAAGGAGCATTTTTCGTTATTGCCTTTACTTATTCCAAGACCTATTGCTCCTAGTAAGGATATTGATGTATATATGATAATTCAAATTATTTATATATGATTTTGGGATGAATTGGAACTATTTTGACTTATCTCTATGTGAATTTTGAGCTTTATTTGGTTAATTCTCACACATTTCAACTTTATTGCTTAATAGGTGCAAATGGATAGATTTTGGGGCAAGAGGCATAACTTTTTTTATGGATGTCGGATTAAGGTCATTCAAGTATGCTTTCGAAGAGGATTTCGAGTTCTACAACTACCATAAAGACTCCTAGAGAGATTTTTCCGTCTAAAGGGTCAAATTGCACATTTCTGTAGATGCCTAGTGTATGTCTGCCCAGTAGACATTATATCCCTTCAAGCGGACATGAATGGAGCTGGAAATATGGAAAATCCTAGAAGGTTTATTCAGTGGACATAATGTTTGCCTAACGGACATTTACTAGCCTAATTCGCTCCGGAAACTTGAAAAGATCCACCGAACGGATGTGAAGTTTGCCTAATGGACTTTGTCGGCACTATTACGATCCATATTCTACTGTTTGGTAAAATCTAGGTTTCTTTAAAACCAATACACTATAAATACTCATTTTTAAGACCAAAAGTGGGGGTTCTGCACTAAAAATGAGGCTACACAAAAGGAGGCACCCAAAAAAGGCAAAGAAGAAGATCAAAGTGGATTGAATCAAGCATTGGAAGCAATCTTGTTTTGTCTTCTATCTATCTTCTCTCTCTACTCTTTCTTGGATGTTGATTGTCTTTATTTGTTTGGATTCTTTTATCATGTTCTGGAGCAAAACCCCATGTAGGGTTAGGGATGTAGCCTACTTTAGGGGATTGATTTATATTCTATGGATTGATTGGTGTTGAATAAAAGTTCTTAGGTTATGTTTATCTTTCTTAAACTTCACTGTTGTTTCTATGCTTGATCAATGGTGATGCAACCTTAGGAATCATATGATGAACTGAGAGATGAAGTATGATTTGTGCCCTAGAAAGATAAACACATTAGATTTAGAGATAGAGATATCCTAAACTAGTGTGATAACTTATGGTTGCTTGTTCTTAATGAATTTGACTAGTTAGGTTTCGCATTGAGAGATGGTAATCAACTAGTTAGGTACTCTTATATGTATTAAGTGAGAATATAAGTAAATTTGTGCAATTGTTATTATAACTTGTCATTCAATCAATTCCATAATTTATTGATCAATCTCTTAAATTGGTGAACCCCAAAGCCCTAAGTATAAATCATCAGATTTCCCTTGTTTGTTTATTTACAGTCTTTACAATTTATTGTTTGCTCTAATCCAATCATCTTTTGAGCTTTTTGTTATTTTAGTTCAAGTAATTAGGATTAATTCAGTAATGAGTATCTTAGTCCTTGTGGGAGACGACCTTGGAATACTTGATTTGTAGGTACTAGGAACGATTCTGTGCACTTGCAGATTTTGTCGACCAATACATGCAACAACTAATTAATGACTTAAACTTACTGCTCCTGGTAAGGATATTGATATATACATGCAACCACTAATTGAAGACTTAAACCATCTCTAGGAGGTTGGATTAGAAACTTATGATGTTGTTGAAGGTGAAACATCTATTTTGTGGACTATAAATGATTTTCCAACTTATGACAATCTGTCTAGATGGAGTACTAAAAGGTATATGACTAGTCTTGTATGTAACAATCAAAGGTATATGACTAGTCTTGTATGTAACAATCAAACTTATTCAATGAGGCTATGAAGTAAAATATGTTATATAAGACATCATCATTACCTGGAACATGGGCATAGATGGAAAAGAAAAAAATTGTTTAATGGTAAAAGTAGAACACAGTAAAGCTACTATAAACTTGTCTAATGATGATGTGGTTGAACAACTATCACATCCAGGTTAGTTTACACCTAGAAAACAACCAAATAATTTTTTTTAATCTTAATTGGAATAAAGAAAGCATATTTTTCAATTTGCCATAATATAAGAAATTGCTATTAAGGCATAATCCTGATGTGATGCATATTGAAAAAACACATTTGTGAGAATATTTTAGTTACTTTAATGAGAATTGATGGCAAATCAAAAGACACAATTAAAGCTAGAATATACTTGGAAGAAATGAATATAAGAAAAGTTTTGCATTTAAAAAGAAGAGATGATAAGTCGTACATCATTCTACTTGCATGTTATAACATATCAAAAAAGTAGAAGCAAACTTTTTTTCAATTTCTTAAATCAGACAAGATTCCTGATGGGTATGCATCTAATATAGCCCATTATGTCAATGCTAGTGAGGGAAAAGTTTCAGGGTTGAAAATTCATGATCGTTATATACTTCTGCAATAATTACTTTTGGAATATGTAGGTGTTTGTCGAAGGATGTATCTGTAACTTTCGAACAATTTGATGAGTTTTTTGAGCAATTATGATGTAAGACACTGAAAGTAGAAGAGCTTGAAAAATTAGAAAAAGACATAGTTTTGATTATATGTAAGCTTAAACTAGTATTATTGATGGTTGACTTATGTGTATGTGTATTGTTGATGGTTGACATATGTTAATGCGAATTTTTTATGGTTGAGCTATATTATTGCGTATTGTTGGTGATTGAATTATGTTAATGTGGATTGTTGATGATTGAGTTATGTTAATGTAAATTGTTGATGATTAAGTTATGTTAATGAGTGTTGTTGATGGTTGACTTATGTTAATGCAGATTGTTGATGATTAAGTTATGTTAATGTGTATTATTGATGATTAACTTATGTTAATGTGGAATGTTGATGACTGAGTTATGTTAATACATGTTATTAATGGTTGACTTATGTTAATGCGAATTGTGAATGATACGTTAATGCATATTGTTGATGGTTGACTTATATGTGTGTGTATTATTGATAGTTGACTTATATTAATGCAGATTGTTGATGAATGAGTTATGTTAATGTGATTAATGTTAATGATTGAATGTATGTTTGTAATGATGATTGGATGTATTGTAATGTTACCAAAATTTATGTTTGTTTTTATAGATATCCAATATAATGACACCTGGTAAAAACAATGGGAAAAAGGTGGTAGGTATGAAAATTATAGAGCAGAAGGATCTGCAACTTCAACCAAATCAATCATTTGATGAAATTAATTCAATTCCTAGCTAACAATAACATTCAACCTCAGCCATTAATGAAATTAGTTAGGAATAACCTCATTCTTCCTTAAACAACAATGAATTAACTAGTATAGAGGAATCTGCAAGTTTGTTAATCTTTAACACCTATAAGTAGACTTATCCTCTAATATTTATTACATATTTAATGCGTATTTTCTTATCATTATTGATTTGTTTTTTAGGTTCCAATGTCGATATTTAAAAAAAAAGATGTAGAGGTAAAACTAGAGGTTGTGTGAGATCCCACATCGGTTGGAGAGGGGAACGAAGTGCGCCTTATAAGGGTATGGATACCTTTCCCTTATAGATGCGTTTTTCATGGCCTAATGCACCGAATCACATCAGAACTCTGAGGTTAAATGTGCTTGGATGAGAGTAGTTCTAGGATGGGTGACCTCCTGGGAAGGTCTCGGAAAAAGCAAAACCGTGAGGGCTTGGCTGGGCCAAGGCCCAAAGCGGATAATATCTGTAAACGGGTGATCTGGGATGTTACAAGTGGTATCAGAGCCATTACTCGAACCATTGTGCCAGCTAGGCTGGGCCCTAAGGGGGTGGAGAGTGTGAGATCCCACATCGGTTGGAGAGGGGAACGAAGTACGCTTTATAAAGGTACGGATACCTCTCCCTTACAGACGCGTTTTCCATAGCCTAATGCACCGAATCCCATCATAACTCTGAGGTTAAATGTGCTTGGATGAGAGTAGTTATAGGATGGATGACCTCCTGGGAAGGCCTCGGAAAAAGCAAAGCCCAAAGTGGACAATATCTATAAACGGGTAATCTGGGATGTTACAGGTTGTGAATTGCAACGAATGCATGTTGCAATGAATAACAAGTTATCAATACAGATTGATACTATAACAAGTTGTCAATACAGATTGATACTTTGCAAGGTTGTCTTATAGATAAGATCCAATCTATAAAATTGTCAAGGGAGTTGGGGATTATTGCGAGAACAGAATTACTTGTTTGAAACATGTTAAGGACTTTAAGGAAGACAACTTGCTTCAAAATGCTTTGGATAAAGTTGCAGCAATTTTTTCAATTTATTTAACTATATGCAATATTGTTTCACTTATTTTAAGATTAATTACACTTTTACTTACTGTTTACAATTGAAATTGAATATTGTCGATATCGAGAGCCCTAATGTTTCAAACTGCGTGACTTCATTATTGAAATAAAGGACCAGGGATCATTGTTATAGGTTGCATCAATTTTATAAATCTTTTCCTTCTGTTGTGGAGGCACAGAGACATGTTCCGGAACGAATGTCTCAAGAAAATTAAAATAATTTGTTTGATTATTGAGTCCCTCCCAAAGTTCAGGCTTGTTTTCTTTCCCTTCACATTTGTTTCCATTAATCTTGTTAGATAATTCAATGACCACGTAATCTTTTTTATTTATTTAGGAAAAATGTGAGAAGGCAAAGGTCAATAGAGGAAAAATGAAAATACCTCACAATCAAGAGTCCAAATCATTTGTAGTTGTCCGAAATGAATATGTAAGATCTTAGTTTACAAGTTATAATTATATCAACAAATATTATATTATTTATTGTGCCTTGTAATTTTCTTTCATAAAATAGAGTGAGAAGGAACTACATGGATAAAAGTATGATAGGATCACATTATACAAAGTTACTCACTATAAGGAAAGTCAAGGGTGGATGTCAGAAGAAGTGGAAAATAACTATGTAAATATAAAATTTTGTTTAATATTTTGTTATATAAATCAATGTTTGAGACAAATGAGGTCAATATAAGATACATTTGCAATACCTTGCTTTGTATACGTTCTGGTTATATCAAAGGTCTTGGCTTTGCTCCTAAGCAAAATGTTTCAACCTCATCAAGATCCACATATATTCAACAACTTCAAGAGAAAAATAAGACGCTTAAGGTTTAATTAGAACATACTAAAAAAAAAGTTAGCCAAGGATGATAAGTACCTTAGAAAAATACTTGGATTAGATTATAATAGTAGTGAAGATGAAAGTGAACAATATTAATTACATCTGACATGCTTTTTCTTTTAATTCTTGTTTGTATTATAATTTAAATTTGATACTTTTTTCTCGGATTACATAATTGAAGAAGATGCTACGGTTGAGTGATTATGTCGTGAATTGTAAAGTTATGTGATGTTTGCTTTAATTATGCAATATTGTTTCAATAATCACAATATTTTAACTATATTTTAACTAAACTTTTTAGATTATTACATATTCATGGACATGTTGTAATTGTTTTTATAATCTCATCATTTATAATTTATAAACTACTCTCTGTATTTATTAATTTGTATATACGAATTATTAAAGTTGTAATTAAATTCTTATATACGAAGAAATTTAATGATATTTTATTTTTTATATACAATACTTCAAATTTTTAATTATTTTTGAACATTTTTGTATAATAAATTAACAATAAAAATATATCTATACATTATATACAATAATATGGAATAAAAATGTACCAAATAATTTATTCCAAAATGGTATAACATTTCGTTAAAATTTATACAAAATGTAGCTAAAAATATTTGGTTACATTTTCAGAAACGTAATTAAAAGCATTTGGCTATGATTTTGCGAATGTAGCTAAATAGTTGGTTACGATTTTTGAAATGTAGCTAAAAATATTTGACTACATTTCTATAAACGTAAATACAATCTTTTGACTACATTTCTAGAAACTTAGCTAACAATTTTTAGCTACAAAAAATAAGCGTAGACAAACCTATCAGCAACGATTCCCCAAAACGTCGCTAATAGTTTTCTGCTAGGAAATAAAATGTAATTAAAAACTATTAGCGACGATAAACACAAAACGTCACTTATAATTTTCAGCTACGGGAATTTAATGATGTTTTGAATGACAAAACTAAATCGTCGCCAATTACTATTAGTAACGATTTTTGTGCCTTTAGCTACGATTTTTTTCATAGCTAAAGGTCAACTTTGTTGTAGTGTTAAGATTATTAAAGGGTAAAGAGAAACAGATGTTAGATGGTGTCAAGTGTTTGGGCTCAATCTTCTCAGTATATTCAAATTTGAGGTAGCAGTAGATGATATCCACGATGTTTGTTGTTTCAGGTTGCCGCTTCATGCAGCTTTGGAAGTAATGGGATGGGATGAACTTGTTACTCAACTAATTGTCGCTGCTAATAAGATAACTGTACCTAGACTTCCATAAAATGTTGAAGCAAACATAAAAGAAGACAAAATATTATGTCAAGCAAGGGATTAGCAAACAAGTTTGTGCAACTGTTACAGAATCTGGATGCATGTACTAAAGATACATAGAAGAAATTCACTCGCAAACATATTCATAAGTCTTAACTTGTTCTACATAGCTAATGCATAGAGGGGAGAATACTAGGCTCTCCACTCAGGCAAAGCTAACTTTTGCTGCTAAGATTTTATTCTCCTTTTTCTAGCGTACTTGCAACTTTCATTGACGAAACACCAGATAGTTTGCACAAAGAGCTAAATTGAAAGCCATATGGTCCCTTTGAAACACTTCAACTGCAGAACACAGAAAAACTATTAGATGTTAATTGTTGAAGACCTTGAAATTAGGTGCCGAACATACCTCACCAGTTAGATTGGTACGCACCTATGAATATTTTCAATAAATATAGAGACACACTTGGAAAGAATCACATCTTATTGATTATTTCTGTCACATCAAGAACCACAAAGTGTTCTAAGCTAAAATATATATCCACTTGACTCGTAATATGCATAATTTGTTACTTGAAGTCGTTAGAAGAGATGGGAGCTAGATGAACCAGATGGCTGGTTTTGTGCATTTTATCCCACTAAAATTTAGCTTTTTTGCTCGCCTAAGATCAAATAATTAAGATTATTCCTACACTAATCATCGTTAGAAGACATGGCCTTATCCTTCAAATGTGATGAAATTATATGCGCTACTTGTGTAAGAATTTATTTAGAATTTACTTCAAGGAATTGATATTATGTTTCAAGGTTTAGAAATTTCAGGCTTGCTTCCATGATCGTCAAGATTATTCATATGCTTGCCAAGCATTGTGCAGAATCTGATCTGCCAACCAATAGGTACGAATACTTGATCAAACAGATACTCGAGAAAGATGTGTGTTCAAATTATGGACAATCTGGGACGCAAATAACAACCTGATCTGCAAACATCTTAGATTTGCGTAAGTTGCTTGATTTGTTTTAACCAAGAAGAACTACTTGGCTAAGCTGTAAGCTCACAAGAACTTGTTTTTGAACTTACTTTTGTTAACTGAGTTTTTCTTGGTGATTTTCACGGACATAGTCGGAGCTAAATGATGTCCACAAGACTATGTTTATAGACTTTAACTACTTAACTCATACAAAGATCACAAGAATACTAAGGTAAATGTTGAAATTGGTGCATGATGCCTTGTCATTTAACAGGAAAGAAAAAGAATCTTACTTTAATTGAAGGGCCATCTGGTCCTGGTGCTGATAATGGGTAGTGGGTTGTAATGCGCTCACTTGAAAATAGTTTCGAGAGTCAAATGCCTGAGGCTGCAAGATCTCGTAGCCACTCCCTCCTGGCATTAAATTCATGTTGTTATGCTTTCTTTCTGTTTCAGCAATCTGCATGTTTATGAAAGACTCGTAATTAGTGACAGGTTTTTGATTCCTCCCCTTTTTGATTGAACAGAGAAGCAGACCTTTTGACGGAGAAGCTGATTATTGTTGTGCAAATCAATTTCCTGCGGTGACCATTTTCAGTCAAAAACAATTAGCAACGTTAAATACTTAAATCCAATTATTGATACTCTATCAATCGCATTTCTTCCACATATTAAGGAAAAAAATAGAGCAAAAGGAAAGGATTAGGAAAAACAAGTATTGGACGTTGCATGAATAAGAAACCATTAGTGGCTAGTAATTATAAAGTGTGAAGGGTATAAGTTTGCCTTGGTATATTTCAGAAGATCTTGTGCAATTAAAAGAAAGATGACAGTGTTAGGATTGTGAAAACTGAAAATCAACCCCCCTGAATAGATGAATTTGATAAGTCCAGAGGTCAAGTCTTTTGATTCAGAGTTTCCTAGTGTGATTGGCTTCTCAGGCACATGATAATTGATTGAAGAGTAAAACCATTTTCTACAAGAAACGAGTACCTTCTTCTGCATATACTCAATTTCGGCGAACAAAAGCTCATTCTGTGTAGATTGAGAAAAAAAGAGAAACAAGAAGGAACTTGTCAACAATAATACATTCAATTGCACAAAGTTACGTAAAAAAAAAAAAGGATATTTCATGAAAAGGTTACCTTTTTGGAGCGGATTCTACTAATACCTTTCTCCAATTTTATTTCCAGGTTCTTTAGATCCTTGACATTCAAGGTATCCAGTGACTCGCCAAGATAATGCCTGCAAAGACAAACTTTCATCGATTTGATGTTCCAAACCAGATTTCATGTAAAGAAAAAGACCAACACATCTTATGATTTGCCTGTTTTGGTTCTGCAGACTTCCAATCTGTGAACGCAATTTTGCTGCCTCTTGTTGATAGTACTGCAATACAAATCAATAAACGCAATGACTCGCTGATTTGTATAATAGTGACTTTTTTTCTTATATAATGTAATAGCCTTTCTTCTGGAATTTTGCATGGCCAACATTCAAGATCATCAATAGCATCCCCATCTTTAAAACATTAAGCATAAAAGTTGTAGATTTTAAAGTGAAATAAACTACAAAAAAGAACGTTTTGAAATTGAGAAGACCTGTGTGGACATAGAAACAATACGTAGGATATGCAACCAGATGGTCAGATGATTGAACGAGTCAACAAATATTGGTCAACCTTGTTCTAGAGATAATCAATCTTACTTGGAGTTGGAGCTAATATCATTCAACACCCTAAACATTAATTATAAGTATTGACCATAAACATGCATGCATCCACCAAAACGTTTTGTGGATAAACTCTACCTGAGCATTAGCTTCGGAAACGGATCCGGAATTGGAGGAATCTGCACAAGCCTTCTTGTACCTTTCAATAGTTGATTTAACACTGCAAAGACACAAAACAATTATCATTAGTTGTCAAAAGAAGGGCATTTACTGCTGGTGAAGTATTCACAATAATGAGATGACACACTTAAGCACACATACACATAGGTTAGAATCATACAGAGTCACAATAATTAACTTGTGCTAGTAATAAGACCTACATAGATAGTACACACTTATGCGCAAAATAACTAGTAATTTGGCGGTTCTACATATATCCTGAAGACCTAAAAGCACCTTCCCTCTTTATCTTGCTTTATTGAGGTTCTAACAATAACTTATTAAAAATCTCGCTAATATACGAGATTCGGAGAGTTTAATAAACGCATGCAGTCTTATCTCTAACTAGTAGAGAGACTATTTTTTAATTTATTGAGGTGCTAATCAACAGTTTATTATCCATTTTTCTTTCTTGAAGAAATATTTATGGTGACTATTTTTTAGTAAAATAATGATCAAATATATTAAATAGCATAATGTTGACTTACATTCACATGTCTTAGTGCACATTATTGTGATGACTTTATACTTTTGTGGCTGAAATAGTATTTTCGGGAAAATACTTCATAAATTGATTATTCTATATTTAACATTTTATAAATTGAATCAACATTTCAAAAATTATCTACCAATTGTCAAAGCAAGTGTTGGTTAAAACTGCATACTAACGAACTTCCCCAAACTTCACGCTTGGGATTCTTATTGAGTGTTGTTTAAGTTTAAATCACATTTTTCATGTTTTCTCCTTTTTCTAGATCATAGGACAAATTAAGGCATGGACATAAAAGAAGACTAGTTTTGTTACGGAAAGAAAAATATTTTGTTATTCCAACAGTTAAGACACATAAAAACTTACAATCCGAAAAGCATTTTTTGACAAGCCAATTGACTAAATTTCCTCTTAAACTTTGCTAATTATGTAAACTTCCATTTAAAATAAGTAGAAACATGATCAAGATCTTAGCTTGTTTTTCTTCAACATTATAACTTGAGTTATAATATAAATGATACATATCATATGATAAATCTATCTACACATGTTTGGACATAGGGCTAACCCTAATGTAAATCATGTATGATGAAAACAAAATAATTTATGAAGATAAGAACAATCTCATGGGAGTTTATGAAGTGAATGTACTGCCTTAACTATGAAGTGATGGTGGGTTTTTAGTTTCATGTTAAGATGGACTTGACTGGAAGAAGGATCATACCAAAATGAAGTCTATGTACCTATCTTATGAACAATAGATTGTAATTATGAACAATCACATCATGCTCTAATTCAGAGGAATGAAAAGCATATCATGCTCTAATTCTGCCTATAAGTTTCTCTCTTCTCGTGAGGTTAACTTGATTAATTCTCAATACTCTGCTGAAGGTATTCATGATTTAAAAATATAAAAATATTTTCATATATTTTTATCATTTGTTCATATATCCTAAGGTTTAAGATTTTTTATTTTCAACTTTTAAAATATTTCCAAAATATTATGCCTCTCAAGTGAGAGGAACAGAAGTTATCTGCAAAACAGAAAAGATCAATTAGTCATTGTTTATGTGAAAAGCACATCATTATTATAGTAGGTATAGTAAAGAATATTAACATAATTGGATTTGTCTAAAACAGCAGTAGAACTAGAAGTAGATACACAGGAGCATGCTATAGCCTGACTAATGGCAAAAAGTGGAAGAAAATGAAGAAGAGAAGCATGAAAAGAATCTTTTACACTAGCACACACTCTCATATATATGTATATATAGAGAGAGAGAGAGAGAACATTAGAAGCATTCTGAATAGCTAAAACAATAGAAAATGAAACAAACGAAAGAAGAACAATCAATAGTCATATATGTAAAGATGGAGGACACGAATGTAACCGATGACTCCATCAAACAACTGTACGCTCTCTCGGCCAAAATTCTGTGCCCATCATAACCTTAGACCTATGTACATTATAATGAAACCTAGTCGGGTCTCCATTTTTGCCAAGTGAAATCAACCAACTCTCTCAGTTAACTGATCCTATTACGAAACCATGTCGTGGAAAGCAAACTTGCTTGAGTCAGACTGATTTTGAGACTTTAATGTGACAGGAAGATGTGATCAAACAGAAGCCTTTCAATAATTATGAAAAGACCCACTTTTTTTCTCGTATCTGCTGATACCTTAACTTCGTCGAGCAACTGATTGGTTGTCTCTGCCACGATGGCACTATGTCCTATACTATGATTGGTGGAGCTATATCCACGCATAGATTTGACCCACGTGGCACAAACCCATTACTCATTGGATAATCCCCTAAGTCACAGTGTATTATCCACCTCGATTAAGTCCAAACATTTATGAGGAGCTCCATATTCTATTTCAGGCTACAGAGCTTTACTGGTAAAGCGATAATATAAAATGAGTTAGTCAGTCCTTTAGCTGTCTGAAACTGAGACTCTGAGTGGATCAGAGCCGTCCAATGGCAGCGGGCTAGACTTCTTTCCCATTGCATGAAATAAAGCCAAAAGGATCAGAACTCTCCCATTGGCTCCCAGTTGTCGTACATTTGTCTCTCTCCGCCAACTTCCCTTTCCCTCTTCAGAAACCTCTCTACCTCTCTCTCCTCTTCCAAAGGAAAGTTGAAATTTTGATCTTGCACCCGCTTCAGAAAACCCAAGAGTGGCATCATCATGTAGCCTTAATTGTTGAGTGAACCATTTATCGTTGGCCCATCTCTCTAATTGTATAGAGAGAGAGAGCATAAAGAGAGACTTTAGGTTTAAACGGTAAGATTAAAGGTTGCAATTTTTCAACCATTCGAAGACCAAAATTAGGTTAAGTTTCAGGAATCATGACATAAACCCTTCTGTCAGTAGTCAAGAACTGAAAAATCGTGTGTGACGTGACCAAAGATTCTGTTCTCAGCCCTAAAACTACACAACAGCGACCTGATCTTTGAACCCTAACCATTTGCTAGTACTCAACAAGGTTTAAACTTTGAAAGAAATTCCAAAAGACTCTACAGATAATCAAACGGGACACTTGATTGGTTGTGGCCTGTGCAAGGATCTTCTTACTTGATCTACAGGGTTGCCCAAATAAAGTCAAGGACAAGCTTGTAACCTCACATGGTTACTTCCAAACCCTAATTTTGGGTTATGTTTGACCATGAAGAAGGTTTCAACTTTTCCCACGTGGGTACAGAATGAGTCTTTGGAAAATTCTTCTGGATTAGGAAAATAAACCCTAATTTGAAGACATCAAATAACATTATATTTGGTTTGAAGAGGGATTTTAGAAAGTACTCCAAGAGAAACCATTGTTTAATTAGGGTTTGTTTAGAAACCCTAATTTGATTTCCCTTTGGGGTTCCCTGACCATCTTCCAGTTTTCCTTTTTATGTAACTCCTAAAACATACGCTACCTTTGGTATCACTGATGTGTAACTGACGTGCTATTAAGGATCCATCAAGAGATTGGTAAGTTTTGGACTAATTGGAAGATCGCAGCTTCTGCGATAGGGCCTTTCTCTTTAGCTCAAAGATGACATCTCCAAATACTGTTGTATGTTCGGAGAGAGAGAGAGAAGAGAGAGAGATGGAAAGAGGAACAGGAATATAATAGAAGTTGAAAAGGGAAAGAAGACACCAAATTTAACAATGGAGGATAGAGAGTCTGATCTCACATGTCTGCGTACATTCCAAAACCTATACTTGCATCTCATACTACACACATATTGCTTCCCATATCTTTCTATTATAACCAGATCTGTGTATCTACCAAACCAATGAACCAGATCTGTGTATCAACCAAACCAGGGACTTAAAATTACCTGTTTATCAGAAAAAGGAAATGAATGAAAACTATAAAGCTTGATACAAGGGTAAAAAAAACAAAAGAAAAGAAAGATGAAAAGAATCTTAGTTTGGGAGAAACTCAATCTAAACTGAACACGAAAAATGATTATGTTCTTTACTTCAAAGCTTGACAAATTTGTGGTTCTGAAGCCTTTGGAAATGAAAAGGAAGCACGCAGAAAGCCTTTTCATTTCCCTAACCAAAGAATTGACCACCATTCAAAGAAATGACTGATCAATAAACAAAACACAGACAATAAAAAGGGACAAGCCCTTTAGACAAGAAATTCAGAAGCTGGGGAAGATGCTAAGCGAAGACCTACACAAAGTTGAGGGTTAAAAAGAAGTTAAGGTGAAGAAGAGGTGAGGGTAGTTGCTGTATATACCTATTGTTAGCATACTCATAGAGGCGGCCACGGCTAGAGAAGACTATGAGAGCAACTTCAGCATCACAAAGAACAGACAATTCATAGGCTTTCTTGAGCAAACCATTGCGCCTTTTGCAGAAGGTAACCTGGCGATTAGTAGTGTTTTCGATCCGCTTGATCTCGATCTTTCCTCTTCCCATTTTTCTCTGTGGTGACGATTCACGGGATTCACTCTGATGAGCCATAGCTGCACTTAAATGTATACAGCGCAAGGAGAGGGTTATAAGAAAGAAAACAAAGTAGCAGTGAAAATGAATAGAACTTGCATGAGTGGAACTCCTTAAGCACATATTCATTCATATCACAAAGAAATTTAAGAAAAAAGAAAAAAAAAAGTTGTTCAGAAGAATCAGAACCATAACTACATGTCCTGAGTTCCTCTATTCCATCTATGGTGGATTTCAGCGATCAGGAAGGTTTCAACCATGTGTTCATATGGAAAAACAAAAATAAAAGGAGAGTTTTAGAAACCAAATTCTTCTAATGGAATTTCAAATTGGATTTCTTTCACATATCAGAATAGAGAGTTCCCTTGATTCTGAAATGCAAAAGAAAAGATTGATTAAGCCCCCCAAAAAAAGAGAAGCAAAGTAAAAAGCTTTGGGACTATTGTCTCAAATTTTTGGTAAATAATTTACCTTTGGAGATTAGGGAAGAAAGTCGAACAAAAGTTGATGTTGTAAGTGATGATTACGGAGAGAATTTATTTGGATGTTGAGTTTCTCTCTTCTTTGGCTTCTTCAAATCTGAGTAGGAGATCAGGTGCTGAAAATGAAAGGAAGGTAGTGGCAAGAGGAGGGTATTTATAAAGTGAAAAACTACCCTTCATCAAGTAGCCAGGATTTATCTACAGGGTGACTAAGCAATACTTTCTACTAATTAGTCCACTATTCATGTCTGGTAAGCTAAGGGAAAATATGTTTTTGTCCTTTCACATCTTCTGTTTCAGTGGGTGCCAATTTCCTGATTTAAGCATTTGAAGAAGTGGAGTTTATTGGAGAAGAAGCAAAAGAAGAGGCTAAAGTTGGGAATCAGCCAATAGATACAGAGAGTCCAACAACCATCCATTTTATTTCCCACTCTTTTTATCTTCCATGTGAATGATGGAATAGAGCATTGGGTAGAGAGATGGAGGTATAGGGTGAGGGGGTGGAAAGAGGCTTTATGAAAGTGAATATTAATGGAGATGATTGAGACGTTGGCATTGAGCTCAATTGCACTACAACTCTTATTAGGTTAAAATCGTTCCACAATACCAAGGTGCTTGAAAATAGGACCTACCTTTGTCCCTTTAATTTCAATAATTTCAAGTTCTTAGAATGATCTTCTTCTTTTTTTTCCTTGTGAAATAAATTCACAGTAGTACATAGGTTTTGCTTTTGATTTAGCAATGAAGTGATGTTGGAGCTATTCTTAAACTATCATTCTTAAGACCAAAGAGTGGGGGGAAAAAGGGGGAAAACTCTCCGTTCCTGATTTTTCTGTAGCTGGATCCTTTAGAACTACAAAAATCCTTAGTAAAAATGTAATTCCAACTCAGCACCTTTTGAGAAGAGTTGCTCTTCATACTTTGTTAATTAACTGCTTTAAGACATTTAAAGGTTGACATT
>JAOSBL010000002.1:33200691-33219712 GCA_027568915.1 Erythroxylum roraimae | reverse complement strand
AATGTATAGATAATATATAAATTTTCTCATATCTTAGTTATCATATTATTCTATTAGGAATAGGGTTTGCAGACGATTTATAAATAGAGTTTCACCTTTCCTTCTGTTTTGAATTCCATGACAGTAGCTCTCTCCATATCTGATGAGGTGCTTAGGGGGCCCAACTCATTTTATCATAATAATGGCTTTAGAGGAAAGCACACTTAATTCTACATTTCCTAAATATAGTACATACACAGTTAACATTATCAACCTTATCATATAAAGTTGTCTTAGTTAACAAATCACAAAATTGACATTGCTACAATGTTGGAACATTCAAATTAGAAGTCTTCTATTCTTAAACATGTCAAATCACTTATTAATCTGTGGCATGTGCTCTAGGTTTTTTTTAAATCTTTAGGATTGGCAAACATAGAATGTGCTTGTGTAGGAGATATTTAGCTAGTTAAAAATTTAAGTTCCAATTATTTTTCCTTCTTTTGTGAATATTCTTTTAATTGCATATAAATTCATATAATTTTTCGTTTCCTTATTAAATTGTACACTCTGCTTTTATATTGATTATATCTATGACTTGTTTTTGTTTCTATTGACTTTTCATAATAAAATTGTTAACATAAATTCATCGCGAAATGTCGACTTGGCAGATAGTTTTCGATGGCAAAAATGAGCTCCGATGGGAGGTATATGGCAGTATTCCTCCTGAAGAACAAATCGATGTACACCAAATATGCTCATCAAAGTCTAATCACTACTTGCCTTTAATGGTTGATTTTCTTCTTCAAGGTTTTTAGTATCATCTGAATTAGCTCTCTTTTTTTATTAGCTATATCTCATTTTCTGTTAGGAAGCTATTAGATGAACGTGTGATTGTATATACTATGTGTTGTGTAAAGCTTCCTTGAATCTTCAAAAGAACGCACATGAAAATGGAGGTAAAGTCGATGTCCTGATGCTCTGTACAGGATTAGGGAATTCAATTATTTTGGAACAATCATCCATTACAAAAACTATGTTTGTTCATTGTGACGATGATGGATTCATTCAATCAGGTATGCAAGTGTTTGAATTTGGGTTCTTTATACTGTTTGACTTGGCTTTTTAAGTTTTTAGGATTTAATTTTTCAAAGGATTATGAAGAAATTAACTTGATTATTCCATACTATTTGCTTCTTAGGTGAAACGCATGGTATTTACAGTTCATCTAATTCACTAATCTATACTGCATCTGGGAAATCATTCACTGTATCTTCTGCTAGTTTAGTTAAAGTCAAGAAGTTGTTAGAAGAGGGTGTCAATAAACCAATTCTTAGGGGAAGATCTTTTTCTATTCCAATTGATGCCTTCAAACGTGTAAGGAACCTTCTTGGAAATCCAGACATAGGGAACTCCTTTACCTTATGTACCGAGTCTCGTATCACTTGAAATCTAAAAAGAATAATTATTTCCTTTTATTTTCGATGGAAAAGACATGAAACTTTATTTATTATTTTGTCTGTAAGAATTATCAATCTTCTAATTAAATTTTTGTATTACTTACCATATGTCATTATATTATATTACTTACCATATATCATTTTTTATTTATTATTTTTTGTAAGAATCATATATCATTATATTACAAATTTCATATTAAAACTATTTGAAAATTTTGTGACACCATATAAATTTGTCACATCATATAATTTAAAAGAGAAAAATAAAAGAATAAATATATGCAATATTAATTAATTTTGAGTTTATAGTTTCATAAATTATTTAAATGATTTGACATTTTTGTAAGCTAATTTTTTTTTTACACTTAGAATCATTATCAATAGTATTAAATTTGATTTTTCTCAATATGATGTTTGGTTACAAACTGATCAAGTCAAAGTTAGTGAATTCATCGTTATAAATAAGAAAGTTATTTTGTCATTAATCATTTGGTTACGATTTCCAAAAGTCATCGCCAAAAGTCAGCCATTCGATTTATGAAATCGTCACCAAAGGTTTACCCTTTAGTGACAACATTAAAGGATAAGCCACTTGCGACGATTTTTAAAATGCATTGCCAAAAACTCACATTTAACTTCAATTTAAAATCTTCATAAAAAAACATAGTCAAAAGCCATTTTTGTTGTAGTGATTATTGAGTCCATGTTATTCAAGCCTACTTTGATCACTGAATTTAAGTAAATTATATACAAAAGAAGGGATATTATCTTTGACTCCAAATCTTTAGACATTGAGTTATAGATTCTTTATACGCTCATTTTATAACCCTTTTTATATGGAATAACTCAAATTGTAAAATTTCAACATTCTCTTCCTCATAAATGAGCTCAGTTAAGGTTGAGTACCAGAAAGTAGTAAAACCACATATTAAAATCGCTAAATCATTAAATCCTCATTTTTTAATTAATAAAAATGTAAATCATCAATTTAATTTGTTATTATCTTTTTAAACTATTAAACCAAACAAAATGCATATATATATCTACTAATTGACAAAAAGGGCACAATATTATAATAATCTTGATGATTTTGAATATTTACTAAATGTATTAATACTGCAAAACTTAAAATTAGTACATGCACTACATACTCTACATGCTCCATTAGCAAAATAGACAATGATATTTTAGGTTATATTTGATACGGCGGTTAGTAATGAAATGGAATGTAATATAATATTATTCTATCATTTGAGATGAGGGTTTATAATAAAATTGAATGGAATATGATAGAAGAGAAGGGTTTCACATTAGATCCTTTTCCATCATAAACAGTAAAAATGAGTTACCTCCGATTTAGGGGGTTAACCTCCTTTTTCTTGTATAGGTTTAGGATAGAATATAAAATAATAAATATGTACTACCTAATATACCTCAATAATTTTTTATAATACCAATTATACCCTCAATCATGAGTTTTATATCTATTAACATATGTTTTGTTCTATCAATGGTATAATAGTTATTCATTATTATTATACATACATTATATTTCATTACATCTATCTTCCAAACAACATTTTATTATATTACATTATGAACTTTTTCATCCCTTTCAAACAACAATTTTCTAATATTACATTCATTTACATTCCATTAAAAACCTTACGTCAAACTAAACATAGCCGTAGGTAATTTATGAAATAAAAAAATTAAGAATTCTCTTCCAACAAAAAAAATACTAGAGAATTTTTATGTTGGTGTAAAGATATCTTTATCTATATTTATAATAAAGAAAATTTAACATTAGAATAATGTATTCAATACTTTAACCAAAATTTTTGTGAAGCAGACTTTTCTTATTAAAAGATTGATATTTGATTAAATTTTTATGTTGTAGTATATGATTCATTTGAATTAAACAGTAAACTATTTATCATCTAAAAAAAGGAAAAAATATGAATACATTTTATTTTTTTGCTATATTATATTAAATGTTTTCTAATTCTTGGCAAATTAATTCAAAATTGAGTAATATCTAATCATCTGTTAAATGTTTATGTATTAAAATTTGTATATATTTATAATTATAATTTTTAGTTTTTAAGAGATAAACTTATTAAAAATAATTTAAATAGCCTAAAATGGCAGAGTATATTCGATTGTGAGGAAAACCATAATATGATAATAAGGATAAGTCATACCAAATTTAAATAAACTCATTAACAAATAAAGACTTTATAATGAATATAATATTTTAACTTTTAAGACTTTGAATATGAGCCATGGTTTACATATAGATAGCTCTCACCTTATATCACTTTGGGATGTAAGTTAACTTATTTAAAATTTTCCTTTAAAAACTTATTTACAAATTCAAATAGTCTCTTCCTTAAAAATGAGATTACTTGTATCTAACACAAAAAATTAAACAGCAATTAACTTTTTATTTTTTAATTTAGTGTCAAACTTTTTAAAGTTTTCAATTTAGTGATTAACCTTTTAAAACTTGTATAAATCAGGTTTAAAATTTATTTTTATTGATATGAAATCTCTATCAAATGCTACATAGACATCTATCTATTACCCATATAATATTTTGACTCCATTTGTAGGAATTTTTAAAGTTTAGTACTAAATTAAAAATTTTGGAAAATTTGACACTAAATTAAAAAATATATATTAAAAACTTGGACACTTTTAAATTTGTTATCTCCTCAACATTATAGAAATCCATCCTCATTGACTTAGTTTGCTCTTGGAGTTGAAGTCATGTAAACCTTTCTCCAAATTATGAACTATATTAAACATGTATGACTTAAGGCTGCTTCGTTCACTTGGCTATGTTATTGATTATTGGATTATAATGAAGACTGCGTTCTAAATAAGGAGAAATCAGACTAAATATAAGTACCTCCATATATATTAGAGCTATATTTTAGATATTGGCTAATACATTTTTTTCCTTGTATATAAAGTATTCATACTTTATATTCTTTTTTGATACAAGACAATAAACTTATGAATTAGTACCGATGATGTTACTTTTTCTATTCTTTTACTAAAATTGTTTACTAACTGTTCAGATATGGTTATGATATTTTAGGCATTATTTGTAATTAGATACTTTTGGTTATTTGTGGAATTCCATTATAACAAATATTCTATCTTATGTGGGATTCTTTGAAGATAAGGTTTATTTGAGATAAAAATCCTAGTCATAATATGATTTAATTGAAATCAAATCACTGTATCTTGACTAAGATAAGGTGTAGATTTTTGTGACTTTTGGACTACTTGACGACCGGTAGTTTTTATCTATCTAAGGCAAGTGATTTTTTGGTCACATGTTCTACATTGGGCAGCTGTGTTCTCTGCCTATTTACGTGAATTTTTGGGGCTGTATTGTTGCTATTTTTGGGTTAAAAATGATAAGGACATTGTGAGTTAGTAGCTATAATTTTGGGGGATCTTGGGTTATCTTTAGCAGATGTAATTTTGGTAATTTAAGCTATCTTTGGTGGGAGATTTTATGGTGATTAGAGTTATCTATGTGAATTGCATTTCTCTACCTTTGTGTGAATTTTTGGACAAATGAACTATTGTTGTTGTAAGGGAAAAGTGTGCAGAAATCGTATGAGTGTGCAGTTACTTTTGTTTGGATGTTTTGGTGGTGAAACATTCAATTTTCGATTGATGATTTCTTGAAGTAGCTGTGTTTTCTTAGTGAGTGGGAAAATTGTAGCACCTTACTCTCGCAAGGCACGTACCCGACATCCTGAGTGATATCTAGGTCCGTGCCCTGCGAGGGTGGCATGCTAGCACACTCAGTCAGTAAAATCTAATTACAATTTTTTCTTTTCTTTTTAAAACAATGCACACTTTTGCAGACAATCAATAATCAAATTGGGACTGTTTTATTCATAAACTTTTTCAATCACATTTAAAATAATTGCACTCAAGATCAATTTCATTTACAAACCTTTCCATTTTGGAAGTTATTACAAAATAGAATTGATCAATACACATGATACAAAAATTTCAGAATACATTCTTTCATACAAAAAAATTAATGAAAATAATTATATAGACGTGAACTGATCCCGACCTTTATCTCTTACTCGAATGCAGTGACTAGACTCCAATTTGATTAACTGGAGGTCTTCTTTAAGCCTGAAAAATATTGCAAATTTTAGGTGAGTTTTGCAAACTCAATGAGTGACCGTCCTCGATGGCTCACTCAATCACATAACATATATTACATTCAGCAATCATCCAAACGATTTAAATCATGCAAATCATACGCATATCTAGTGCTCATGAGACTCACTTTCAGTTATTACTTTGTTGTGATCGAGTGCCTATAATTGTCCCGCATCCATTACGGATACCGAACTCATTAATAACTGTACCATATCCGTCGAGAATACCGGACTTATTTTACATAGTGAGCCTTTGGCTCTTAATCACTTTCGGAGTTCTAGGCTCTTTTTTACATTCTGAGTTTTAAGCTCTTTTCGCTGGCTACTCCGGTCACAACTGCCTTTATCTTTCATGCATTTATGTAATGAAATACATCAATCACATATGATCAATTATTCACTTTCACATATCATCGGACCTTAGTCCAAAATTCAACATTAAAGTTAAGAATCACTTTTTCTTTCATATACAAATGTTTAACAATCAAATCATGTATCACTTATTTCATCAAATTCACATACAAGTAGCACTTCGATATCTTCACATTTAGCAAACTCCTCGAACATTCAAGTCTGGAATTAGTGCAATCACACCACATTCATAATCATTCAATACGTAATACAAACAAAACAATCAATAAAGTAAGACCATCTAGGTCTACTCACAATACGCTCCAGATTAGCATTAGCTTCCGTAATCTGGAAACATTTGGATACGGACGTGTATCCTGCACATCAATATTATGCAATACACACGTTGCACACACATTAATAACTTTGCACAATTATAAGCATTTATTTATGCACAAATGTGTTTATGGACTATGTATAATGCTTGCTCAATGACAATCCTGGGTATATTATCAAATTTCACATCTTATCCCAGTTCTCATTTTATAACTCAATTACTTGTCATTTCATTGTTAGCATTCTTTGCTCTTATTATCAAATTCTCATTCACTTTAACTTGATAGACTTCACTCCTCTTCTTTGAATCACAACCTCAATCATGTGAATATCTTTATTTCAAAACAAACTCATAAATTTGGTACTTTGATATCAACAATTCATTCACTAATGTTATTCTAAAATTATAAGATCAAACAACGCCCAAATTCTCACTTCTTCATATAACATCTCCAAAATTCTAGATCTTCTGGTCTATTTTTCATGAACATTATGATAGGAAAAATGGAGAAATTTGGCAACACTTCCTTTTAAAAAGTTGTTCTCCTATCTCTTAAGTTTCTAATGATACCAAGATCATTCAATTTGGCTCAGAAATTTGAAAGTTATACCACCAACATCTTCGGACTGGTCTTTTACTGGAACAGTAACCTATACTCAACTTCCATCTAGAAATTGAAATTATTAGAAACTAAATTAAAACTATATTTCTTCAGACAATTTGTAGTCCTATGTCTCTAGTTTAATCCAAATCAAAAATCATTCCATTTGGATAACTACAGAGCAAGATATGGTCAAAATACTGAAGCATGTTTAAGCTGTGCAGGAAGTTCGCCGCAGTGAAGCCAGAAGTTGGCCACTGCGAACTTCTCCCGAGAGGAATTTTCGCAAAAATTTCACAAGTTCGTCGTGGCGAACTTCTCCCGAGAGGAAACCTAGCCAAAACTTGCAAGTTCGTCGCGGTGAACTTTCACAGACGCATACCCAGTTTTTCAACTTCATGTCAGATTTTAAGACTCTTAGAGACAGAATTTAAATTCGATGTCTTCACAAAAACTGTAGCCATATATCTCCAGTTTAATCCAAATTAAGAATCATCTCATTTGGAGAACTAGAGAAAAATTTATGGCTATAACACCGAAGCATACTCAGTGAACATACTACTGCTACATTTTCTCATTCATCTCTCAATTTTGATTCCAAATTTTACCCTAACACAACTTATACTAAGATCACCTTTTCTACTTCATGTACTCCTCATTCTCTACTCCATTTCATCTCAATATCATTCATCAACAAAGCATGATCTAAATTTGATCATTAACTCAAAATAGAACATATGCATATACCCTTCATCAACACTTTTCTATACTCATCATATACAATATCAATCATCCATCAAACAACTCCTAACCCATTATTTCGCATTTATATGAAACAAAACATATATATATATATATATATTTATTTATATTTCACCAACATTATAGCATATACAAAACTCCTTATCATGATCATTTAACCTCTAAAACATCTCTATAACTCATTACTCATCAATAAAAGCAAGAATTTTACATACTCTTCATCATTCACGACACATACATACACAAAAGACCATTTCATGCCATTAAACTCTAACTATCATCATAAATGCTTCATTTAACCAAACACATGATATTTAACAACTACTTACTTGATTTAGCTTCCAATTCTTCACACTCTTCAAGAATATCAAAAATCCCTAGCTTCACCAACAACCCACAGTCATCATCTTCTAAAGGTGATAGGAATGGGTTTTTGGTGAGAATGAAAGAGTGAGCAAGGTGAAAGAGAAGCAAGTAAGAGGTGAGAGAGCTAAGTCTAGTGTTGGTGGAGGTTGGCAACCAAAATGACATGAAGAAGAAGAGAACCCACAAAGAAGAAGAAGAAGAAGGAGAAGAAAGCCACGAAAAAATGAAGAAAGAGAGCAAAATGCAAGACCATTTAATGGTCTTTCAATTAAATGAAGAATAGTGACTTTATACTTGGACACTTGTCCAATTTCCATGAATTTCAACTAGCTCTATTATTATTTAATCAGTACAATCAACTACAATTATCTCTCAATTTTTAATGACACTTGTTATAAATCCATAAGTCATTTATTAAATTTTACATTGCGAATTAACGATAAATTCTACACCATTTATCAATTGTCTTGCCATTTGGTATTTTTTTGGTCCAAAAATATCCAAAATTTTCAAGATTTTTCTAAATTTCACCAAAAATTCTAAATCAATAAATTAAATATACACCCCAAATCAATTTTCAACACAACTAAACCACAATTTTCAATAAAATCACATATCAAAAATCATATTCACGTTCAAACAATCAATTATACCCAGAAATTGTCAATGAATGCATGTACAATCATTTTAATGTGTGCAAAAATTCAAATTCACAGGTGTGTATGCTAGTATTATGCATAAGCATGAAAATGCATTTTTCAAATCTCTCATTGCTATTTTCTTAATTACACAAATATAGGACTTTACCCCCCTTAGTATGAGAACGGGATGTTACAAAAATATTACACGATCTATCCATTATCTTGGGCAGCTGCATTTTCCTAACTATTGCGTGAAGTTTCTAGGCTGTTCAGATATTGTTTTTTGTATGAAAAACGTTCAATATTGGCGTTGTGTTGTAGCTGTATTACTGGTAATAATTCGGCGATGAAATGTTCATTTATTTGAGGTATTTTATTGCTACCATGCGTAGAATATCTCAGTGACATTATCGAAGGCTCACAGTAGATTTCTTGGTGAACAACTTCCCGAGTTTTTGTTGAAGAAGCTGGATTTTTAGGAGAGTTATTTTTTCTTATCTCAAGCATCTTTGTTTATGACCTTTATTATTTCAATCACTGTTGTTTTATTTTCTTCTTTTTATTATTGAACATTGTTGAGAAAATCTTTTGTTAAGGTTAACACAAGCTGGTCGTGTTATTGGGTATGATTTACTTTCACAGATTGTGAGGACGAAGGATAGCGTCAAGGATAGGGTGTGTCATCTCTGTAATGCCTTGAGTAAAACTATTGTTGTTTTTTGGTGAAAATGATTAAGTTAGGTGAGGACCCCGCAAACGTTGACAAGATGTGCCGAACTGCGTTATCAAATCTCGAGTGTTAATTTATTTATTTTGTATTTAATTTTTCTATTTTTGTTTGTGCTAGAAAAATTATAATTGCTGATACAGTTGTTTTATATCAAGCAACCACAAATATAGTTTAAAGTAACTGCGACTGAATTAGAATTTTTGCGAAATCACATCCTTTGAAATTTTCACTAACTTTTACCCATATTTATTTGTAAATAGTAATCTCATGCAAATCCATGTAAAAACTATGATCAAACTTCTTTACAACAAGAGTAAATGAAAATTTACATATAAAAATATATAATCACTATTTGTTTTCAATGTTCTAATAAAGCCTTAAGTTGATTATACATTAATAATAGACTAATTATAACACTCTCAATTAACTCTTTCCTTATACCAAACCGTTTAGAATTTAAATTCAATGTTATATAAAATTTAAAATATTTAACAAAAATTATAATAGAAACTTAATTCTTTTTACACTATTTTTATCACCAAAAATTACTATTATCAATCATGTTTAAAAAAATTGTTAAATAAAGATATAATTTATTATTTTCTGATGTTTTAATATTATATAAAAAAGAAACAATAGAAAACATGAAAATAAAAAGTAGAGGAACTTACCTTTGAATGATGTTTATCGTCTTCTTTTAATGAAGATTGAAATATGAATTTGGAGCTGCCATAAAAGAAAAGCAATGTCATGCCTCGAATTTTTATTTAGTTTTCTTAAGTACTATTTAGTTCTTCAATTTATATTTTTTATATATAGTGTGCTTTTTCCTATTATCTATTGAAATTTAAAGTATTTCACATTTTGGTGCTTGAAAGAGGATTTTTTAATTTTTGCTGAAATTAGTTTAATGAAGATATATATTTTATGAATAATTACTAGGAATTGGAAGATAAATTTGGTTATAATATACTTATAATTTAATACGAGATTTTACTTATAATTTAAGGGCTTATTATATTTTTATTAATTAGTCTTTAAAAATTAAATTTAGAGTTAAAATATAATCTAATATACAGATAATAAAGTAGTATAATAAAAATCTAATTGAGTTAAAATTTAACAAAAAAATAATACTTTATTATTATGAGTTTAATTTTTATTGAACTTGTAGTAAAAAAAATTTACTAGTGTTATTATAAATAATTGTTTAATTTTTTGCATTTACTTAAATAAGTTTGATAATATTCATTTGGTCAGAATCTATATTTTAACAAAATTTTTATTGAGTTGTTGTGGTTATTTAGATATTCAATTATCTCTGACCCTTTAAAAATATGTACATTAATTAAAAATCTGAAAAAAAATCCTGAATACTTAATTTCAAATACCTTTTATTAAAGACAATAATAAATAGTTATAATATATTGTTCAAAAATCAACAAAATCTTAAACCACTTATTCAAACAAAAATAAATAAATTTCATTAAAATTAAGTACCTAATTAAGTTTTGGATGTGCCAATTCAAGAATGGATAATTAATATAAGCAAAGGCATAAGAAGTATATGAACAAGCTGCACAATTTTCTTGAACTTTGTGCTTAAGATGGACTAGCAAGCTCTCGACTAGTTCATTTATGGACATAATTTCCCTTTTACCATCTTTCTTTGTTTTTACGTACATTCCAATCGAGTAGATTTCATGTTCAATTAAGCTCTCTCCGGCTAATGTTTTGTGTTATATTTAATTTCCTTGACTCATACGGCCTTTATGTACATAATTTAACAAGGCATCTTGACGTCTTGCACATAAGTGACTTTCTAAATAGAGCAAATCACATTGGACCAGTTTAGTCTGGTCAGATAAGAAACTCTAATATAGGTCTTATCTTTTCATGAATGGAGATGAATCCCATGAACTTAGGAGCCACTTACACATGCTATCATGCGTTGCTCCTCTTTCCAGTTTTGAAGTGAAAACACTTTATGAATACCCAAGCAAGTTTGTTTCCAGTAGTGATATTGATGTACCAACGGTTGACTTTAGTGTTTCTAAATCTGAAAGTCCTGAATTCGATTCAAATTAACACATGAATTCTTCAGCTATCTGCAAAAACTAGAGTTTGCGTATTCCTTCGTTAAGGAGAAAAATGTATACATTGATGGTACAATGGTGGTCGTGCAACAACTAACACGAAACCAACTTCTATGACACAGTTAGCTTCCTGCTGACCTGTTTGGCCCAACAAATAAATCTTATGTCACATTGGCATTCAATTGTTGGCATAAAAGAGCCTCAGTTTCTGTTGAATATGTATTGCTGGCTTAGAAACTGTAGGTTAACAAATTGGGACCAGTACCTCTTGCAATACCAAGTAAACTATGGATCCATTTTCCACTAAATCATTCACAATTATCTAATAATGAGAGAATGTTTTTGGAGATGAACTAGATAGTCCAGGCCTGCTGAGTTGTTGCAGCGAAGGAGACAAGTCATGAACATGTCCAACTTCAACAATAATAATAATTGCGAAGGTGCAATTATTTTCTGCAGTTTCTCGTTTGATGATTCACTTCGTTTCCAAGTTGTTGTCAGTCTTAAGTTCTTCCTCTTTCTGGTAGTTTTCCATATCATAATTGGACCCACGACGCACAGTGGTCACTGCTCCTCTCTGTGTTTCCCCCCTTTTTTCACCCCTTCTCTTTTTAGGAGTTTATGAGATGCTCAATTCTCATGTCATTAAGCAATTCATTTACATGACCTCAAGTGCGAAGCGTTCGACTGTTAGAATTGTCATCGCCTGATTTCATGAGAATCTAGACATGCATGATTTTATGCCAAAGACTTTTTCTTTTTTTTGAAGCAGAAGAAATTACAGTTGCTGCTCTTTAGATGCGCACTGGATAAATTTTCGAATTGACACAATAGCTTCCAAATTACGTCAACCAAGTACTCTACACTAGATAAGCCCTGTATGATAACTTAAATAAGAAAACAATTTTATTCGAATTTAGTATATAATATTTATTAATAAATACTCATAAAAATGTTATATTTATTAAGTAAAAATTAATTTATAAATTATTTTTATTTGATACTATATATTTTAATTATTAAAATCAATTTTTATTATATAGAATTCAGATACTTGATATTTAAATATTAATTTATAAAGTTTTTAATTTTATAATAGAGTTACCTTAGTCATATTCTTCATTATTAATTAATTTTATGATTTTATAAATTATAAAAATTGAATTAAAAATTCAATCAAATAAAATTTAAACCTAAAAATTGCCCTACAACTGTACAAACCCTTAATTTTCATATTATTAGCATTGTTTAGAATACCTTTCCCCACCAGTTATAATAGCAAAAAATCGATATCGGACAAGAAAATTTTATATAGGATTCTGGTAATGGTCAATATTTTGATAATTTTGTATATGACTCTGGTACAATCGATACTGACTCTTTCGGTTAGTACCAGCCGGTAATTAGAATACCGATCAAATATTGATTAGAATCATAAATTTTAAAAAAAATTAGGACTAAATTAAAAAATTAAAAATTTCCTATATAAAATAATTAATAAATAATACAAATAAAAATAAAAATGTGTTAAATAAAATAAAATAAAATATTATATTTACACATTTCAAAAATTATTATACTATTTTTTATACGTATGTATTAAAAGTAAATATATTATCAATATAAATGTATTAAGCTAATATATTTACCAATATTATACTATGACATTGATTATTAGCATTTAGCATTGTTCTTATTAATCCTGTGGTCAATGTCTCCTGGTCACAACATCATTAAAATGAAATTGATGGACAAAGTATAAGCAGGTTGAAATGAAGGTGACGTATGACATGTCAGGATCATGTGAGATAGGGGGCCTGAATCGTCAGTTTCCATGAAAATGACGGCCATGAAAACCTGCAAAGCTTTCTTGCCCTTCAGTTGTGCACTTTCCCAGTTTGCCTATACTAAAGGCCTTTACTACTCTAGATGGCAACTGATATCCACTCAGCTCAGAACCCAAGAGCGGAGGTCAATGGTCGAAACGACTTAGGAGTAACTTCATTTCTGTGAGTTTTTTTTTTTTTTTGGGTTCTTTTGTTGTCCCATATTAATTAGGGATAACAATTGAGACAAGACTCTTGTTTATATAAGGAGGTTGCTACTTCTTTGTTTAATGCACCAAAATAAAGTCAAAGATTTGTATGACAAATTTGACTCTAGTTAAATTCCTCTTTTGAGGTGAGATATAGAGTTTATTTTGGGTCTTTCTTTATGTGTGTGTTGATGTATTAGGGGATTGGATGAGAGAAAAAATTGTGTGATTGTAAGAATTTTTCACATAGTGAATTTTCTTCTCGGTGCCCGTAGTTTTTCTCCAGTTTAGGAGTTTCCACGTAAATTCTCTTGTATTGTTATTTTCTGATATTTTTATCTATCAAATATTCTTGATGTGGGTTTAGGAGGTCAAAATTCCTAACAATTCCATTACCCATTTAGACTTAGAATTTGAGCCATGGTGGGCCTGAAAATTCAATCCCAAAGGAATATCATTGCGGGCTTTACTTAAGACCCAGAATGAGTCTAACTGGACTTGGGCTACCTATAGCTGGAGTTTGATCCAAAACTTTTAATAGTGACTTAAGCCTAGTTCGAGACTATCAAACCCGAAGCTCACAATTTGAAGCAAATTGAATTGGATTGCAAGCAACTCAAATCAAATTTGAAGTTAGGGGCTCATTCTCTAATTCAATTGGGCTTGTCTAAGTTTGTGACTCAATTAATTCAAATCATGTCTATTCGATATAGATTAGACTTGAAAATTGGAAAATATTTTCAATCATAAGCTAACAAAGATTGTCCGAAATAATTATATGTCTTATGATCTAAATTTGAATTCCACAAAGTAAACCTAAGTAGAATACTAATTCTAACCAAAAGTGTAGTTTAGACTCTAACGTTTACACTAAAATCTAAGTTGAATTTTAACATTTTGGAACGTTCAAACTGAACCTTAATATTTACAAAACCTTCAAAATAGATTTTATAAAAACAGAAAATCTGACGGAAGTTACTCTTTATCACTTATATGACGTGCTTTTTTTTAAATTATGCATATTAGTGAGACTTACCTTTTATTGATGTGACATTCTTATTTTTAAATAAAAGTAGGTCCTATAGTAATGTATAAAACTCACCATTTTTTAGCCTCTCTAATCCAATGCCAATGACTCTTGAGTCTATAATCAAACTTAATCCTCGTTCTCTAATGGTTTTTTGTTACCAACTAACGAAACCTATATAACCAAGCTTATTGACTCTAAACCCCACTTCATGGTTCAGTCTGATTATCTCCATCGTTGTCAAAATCGCTCCATAGACATAAATGCTCATCAGGATTCCATTAATTGGATCCTCAAGCTATAAATATACTTTCCCATTTAAGTTGTATGTAAAAAAATGAATCTTTTAGTTAATGGATTGAGTTTGTGATAATTGGTGAATTGCAGGTGCATGGTTATTATCTTTTTAGGCTGGTATCGACTATGCTTTCTATTAATTATTTTGATTGCTTCCTTTCTTCTCATTCTTTCCCAGTAAAGTATAATGTTGAAGATGTCATCTTTTTCGTGAAGAATGTCAAATTTTACAGGAAGCTGAAAGTCTTTGCTTTAGAAAATGTTGTCTTCTTTTGATAGTGTCATTATTGTTGTTATTTGGTAAAATTCTAACATTATAGGACAGTTGCAAGTCAATGGGTGGCCATTTCAGCTACTTTCAATGGCTTGCTTATCTTTAGCTGCGAAAATGAAGGAAACCCACGTCCCTAATCTCGTGTTTATCTATTTATGGTTATGTGGCATTTCTTTGTTTCTTTAGGCATGTATTAGAGGTTGGGTGTGCTTCTTATTGTAGGCTTATCCTTGTTCCATAGCGTGGTGTATCTTCTCTTTGTTTCACAATGTTGTGTGACTCCGTCACTAAGTTTCTACATTTTGTTTATGTTAAAGAATGCCATATTATTGTAATTTTAAATAACAAATCTATTTATATAGGTAGGAAATAGGTGTAGTAAACCGTGGATCCATTTTACCCATTGTGGTGGATTGGAGGTAATATATGGTCCAGACAACTTACTTTTCTTTGTCAATATTTTCAAGATTACATGCCTTCTACAATACTAGAGATGGGGGAAATATTGTGCAATAACCAAAAAAAAAATCTAAGACCCTTTTATACCAAATTCAAATAAACTAAGCAACTTACTGCAAATTATCGAGGCATAAGATAACAACACATATGGAGAACTATGATGAATAACTTTCTGTTGTCTAATATTCAAAGCCTAATATAAGATTACTTTCACATAACTTAATATCCTTGGATATTACCTTAGCAAAACATCTTTCCCCATAATAAGCATAAGTTTAGGATCAAGAGTGAAAATCCATTTAAGGAGAGTGTTAGGTCTAATATTGTAATATTCCGTTATCTATGTTGAGGCCAGAATAGTGTATATGAGAGTTTATTGAGAAGTTAGAAAGTGCATTTCATGCTCATGCATAATATAGTATACACATACACGTGAATATTGAATTTTGCATATTAAAATAATTGTACATGTATTCATTGACGTTTTCCGGGTATAATTGATTTATATATGTGATTATGTTGAGGATTGTGGTTTATTTGTATTGAAAACTAATTTGGAGAGTATAAATTGCTGAATTAGAATTTTTGGTGAAATTTAGGAAATTTCCGAAATTATGAGTATTTATGGTATAGGAAAAATACTAAGTGACAAGATAATTGATGAATAGTAGTAAAAATAAGTGTAAAATGACAACTGAAATAATTGGCTAACGGTGTTAGGATTTGCAAGAAAATGATATCGAAAATTCGGGAGACAATTGGAGTAGAAATTGGAGGCAAATAGAGAACTGGGTGATGCTATAGGAACTTGTCACTTGCCAAACTTAACCTTTATTTCAATATCATACTGGAAAGACCTAGTTTGTTTTGTTCTTGCTTTCTCCTTCTTCGTGATTTTCTTCATCTTCTTCACGGATTTTCTCACTAACCTCCATCATCGTTAAATCTAGCTTTCTTATCTCTCACTTGCTACTCCCACCTTATTGTTTTCTCCACTTGCCACAAGAAACTGAAACCTGCTAACCTCCACAATGATGTACGTAGGTTGCATAAGGAGTTAGGGCTTCTTGGTGTTTTTGAAGAACTTGAAGTTTTAGCAAGTAAGTAATATGTAAATTCTCGTGAGTTGCATGATTATAAAACAGATATGGTGATTAAATGATAATGAAACATGCATCATGTTAGTTAGCCGTTGATGTTATAAAATGAAGATGTATATTAGCTGAAACAGGGATGAAAAATTGGATGTGTCGTGTGTCTTGTTTTTGCATATTTGGTGATCAATATTTCATAGGATGTTGTTGAATTGATTTTTGAGATAGAAAGATTATTGAAAATGGGTGTGAAAAGAGTGCATAAAATTTTTTGAGAAATGATATGCATATACTTTGTTTTTGTTGTTGTTTGCGTGAATCTCGTTGAGTGTTTTAGGAATGAACTAAAATGAGTTTAGAATTAAGGAAAATAAAGAGTAATATGATGTCGTGCTATAGGAAGGATTAAGGTGATAGTGAGATGTGGAATGAAGAATTGCAGAAAATGAAGAAGTGCAGAAGTTAGGATGAATATGCGTATATGAATATTCTGTTTTGGTGTTTGTGATAGATTTTGATTTGTTTGTGAATGAGTTGAGCTGAATGGGAGTCGAAAAGAAGAGAACATAAAAGATATAAGTTAGAAATGTTGGATTCAGCAAAAGAGAGGAAGAAGAAAACTTCTGCAGTTTGGGAAATCTGGAGAAGAAAATAGGCAGTGCATGAAAGGGAAAAAAATAAGGCAGTGCACAATCGTGCTTGTGCACGATCATGACATTAGTGGTGCATCTCACAGTGCACGATCATGTGACATTGTGCTATCGACTGGGATTGCACGATCGCGACAATGAGGAAGCGTCTCGCAATGCACGATCGTGACCATGCGCGACAGTTGCGAACATCTTTCATTCTTCTAACCATAACTTCTTCTCTTGACCTCCAAATGACCTAAAATTTGAACCAACAAACTCCTCACACATTGTTCTTCCTCTCCATCAAAACTTATGGCCATATATATTCATTCAGAAAATATTGATTGATGAATTTAGGATGAAAATGATGAAGTGTGCTGGAATATGATAAATAGAGTATTTTCACTGAACATACTTCAATTTTTGGCCATATTTTGATCTGTGGATATCCAAATGAGGTGATTTTTAATTTATCTTAAACTAGAGACATATGGATACAAATTTTTTAAAGAAATTGAATTTTATTTCTATCTCTAAGAATTCCAAAATATGGCTTGAATTTGAGTATAGAGCACTGTTACAGTTTAAGAACAGTCCGAAATATTTTGAGTATAACTTTCAGTATATTGAATCAAATTGTATGATCTTAGTGTCATTTGAAACTTAAGACATACGGGAACAATTGTATAGAAGAAAGTGTTGCCTAATTGCCCCATTTTCCTTATCAGAATGATCATGCAAAGTTGACCCGAAAGTTTGTTTTTAGAAAAATCTGGAATGATCAATTGAGTATGAACTTAGATTCAATTTGTTTTATTGACGTGTAAACCTAATTCATATTAAACTTATGTAAGTGTTGGTATAAGAATGATTATGAGAATATTGGAAATATACCCGGGATTGTCATTGAGCATACATAGTACATAATCCATATATACTTATGTGTGTAAATGAGTATTAATATAATTGTGCAAATTGTGATATGTATAAATGTATATTGCGTGATATAGAGGAGCATTTAGAGTGTCAACATCCAGACGTTGCTGGGACATCGAGGCAATAACTTTGTGGAGTAACCTGTGAGTAACCTAGACAGTCTCACTTAATTGATTGTTTGTTTTAAATTATGTTCTGAATTATTGCATGAATGTGAACCTGATTGTGTTGATTCCGAACTTTTAAAGTCCGAGGCGTTTGATGCATAAATGAGATATTAGAACTGCTCCTTATATGTGAATCTAACAGAAATAAATGTACTCAACAATTTTGTTGAATGTCGAACCAAGGTCCGATGATAAATGTGTTTTGAATGTGAATTCAAAATCATGTGATTGGTTGAAAATATGAGAATGTGATGTACTTCATTACATGAATGTATGAAAGATAAAGGTCGTTGTGATCGGAGTAGCTAGTGAAAAGAGCTTAAAGCTTAGCATGTGATAAGAGTCTCTGGCTCAGTTGCTATTGTACCCAGTATCCACTAAGGGATATGGGACATTATCTGATACAGGCTCGGTATTCACAAGGGATATGGGCTAGTGAAAGGCGCTCGGTTACAACAAACTAAAAATAAAAGTAAGTCTTATGAGCATTGCATTTATAATTGATATGTGTATTATAAATGATTGAAATGATCGGTATGATTACTCTGAATGTGATATGTGATGCTACATGATAA
>JAOSBL010000002.1:33165972-33176011 GCA_027568915.1 Erythroxylum roraimae | reverse complement strand
AAAGGATGTATATATACAAACAGCGAGTCCAAGCAGAAGTTTCTTTTATCGATGAAAATACCATTTAATAATTCAGTGTATGTTTAAAAAGTCTAAGAAACACTTCATTCCTATAGCAAGGAAGATGCCTATGAAGCAGAACCCAAGAACTTGAAACGTTGGTTTTAAGCGCAGGCAGCATCAGTTTTGGCATACACCTCTGCATAAAAAAAGTATCAAAGCATTTTCTTTCCTGCTACTTACAAAGCCATCACCAAGAGATGCAGAGATCCTCTGGAGAGACACTACTTATATACAGTTTGAGTTCAAAAGATGACATAAGTTCGAGAATTAAGAAGAGGGGGAAAAAAAATAAATCTTTCCCTTGGTCGAAGAACTTACGAGTAAGGTGCTTGTAGCCAAAATGTCCACTACAATGTTCGCTTGTTTCCATTACCTGAAGTGAAAAAGGCAGAAAACCGAGATGCTCACTGCATCAGAGGAAAATAGCAGAAAGCCAATCCATTCTGACATGTGGGGCAGTTAATCATTAGATCAAAAGCATTGGAAGATCAATTCAGACAACAAAATCCAAAACACGTAATAAAAATTCAAAGTTGGGATTGATTCATCCAATAATATGTCTCCAACTAAATAAATTAATTATTAGCATCCACAGGAAGAAGTAACACACAAATTAACAACAACAAGCATTTTTGCATACCAATCAATGTTACGACGAAGTCTCACCTCAGAAGTCGGATGAAGCAGGAGGAGAACGCCACCATCAGTTCCCGTCGCCACACGATCAACGGTGGCAGTATAAGCCTTGAGTCCCTCGCAAGCGGACCGAAACTTGTCCAAAGCATCGTGCTCCGTCAAAGCGATGGCTCCGACAACAGTAACATGTGGCTCAAACTGGGGTCCACCAAACTCCGATCCCAGACTCTCTATCAACTTCTTGGCTCTGGATGCAACGTCCTCCGGTGGCATTGCCCACAACGAATAATCGTGTTTTTGGGCAGTCGTTATTGTTGTTGTTTCGGGGATATCCATAAAGATGGAGTAGATGACAGAGACAAAACTAGGAGACTCAGAAAGGCTAAGACTCTAATGAGTTTGAGTGAAGAGGGCACTCGAAGGTTAAACTGACGAAGACCAGAACTGAACATCGTGTCTCTATATAGGCTAGAACTGACTCTCATGTCTCTTGCGTAGAATGAAGAATTAGCCTTTCCTTGGATGCTTATTTGCACGAGGAAAAAGGAAAAAGAACATTGAAAAGAAAAGAGGAGAAAATAATTTATTTGTTTTTTTAATTTATTAAAAGAGAGAAATAAAATTTATACCGGACAAAAGAATTTTTGAGACCTTTATATTTTTGATTATGGAACTTCAGCATACACAGATAAGAATATTATGGTAATTTACATATATTGGGGTTCTCTTATATTAGATTTATCCTCCTTTTTTACTAATTTAAGAAAAAATATATTTGACCTAAGTTTTCGTCAGTTTTCTCTTCATTCTTTCACTTTTTTTTTCTTATTTTTGTTTAAACTATAAAAACTAAGAAAAATTCAATTATCTTGTTTTCTTTTCTCTCGCTTGCCTTTAATCCAAACCAAATCTTAAGCTTTGATTTGTCAAACATATCAAACTAGATTTGTCATCTAGTGGTTTTCTTTATCCATGAAAGAGATCGAGTACAAGATGACTTCCTTTTTCATTTCCAAAGCAAAAGAGGTCGAGTCCAAGATGACTTCAGATTTCATAAAGTGACCTATTAAACCTGCACATATGTGTCTCGGGTAGATTAAAGAATTAAGCTTTGATTTATCAAACATATCAAACGAGATTAGTCTAACTAGTGGTTTTCTTTATCTATGAAAGAGGTCGAGTACAAGATAACTTCCATTTTCATTTTTAAAACAAAAGTGACCTTTTAAACCTCCACCGTTTTACCTTACATCAAGCATTTTCTATTTAAAACTAAAGACTGATGTTAGATTGTCCAGCCCTATTTTGAGATTTTCAATGATTATAGACAACTTTATGATTCGTGGGAATGATAAACAAGTCAATAAGATAGAAAAATCTCTTATGGAGAGATACACGACTATGTAGTGTACTACAACTATATAAGCCTATGGAAATGTGTGAAGGAATGTATGAAAATTGAAGACATATATGGTCAGTGTATGTGCCTATGTGAAGATACATAGTCATATGTGAAGACCGTGTAACTCTTTGTAACTGTGTACAATTACGAATGAGGCGGTACTAAAAACATATAGTTGCTTACACGATCATGTAAGTAACCGTGTATAGTGCAGAAAACTTATTTTGTAATATAAAAGAGAAAAAGACATAGGTTTTTGTAGAGAGTACGATCATAATGTCCAAAAGTGATAAACAACATAGAGAGGGCTAATAGTGTTAGATTCTCATCCTTGTTTAATTGTTTTGGAGTTTGGTTTGAGTGTTTGTTGATTGTGTTATCAACTTTGGTTTCAATCCTAAAACTTTGTGAGACAACTTGTTGTTGGGTGAGAGATCAACTTTTGTAAATCTTTATTAATTTTAGTGGAATTATTTGTCATTTGACCTGTAGATTTTTCCTCTACATTGGAGGCTTTTTTTTATGTAAATTTGGTGTTTGTTTCATCATTAAGTTTCTTATTTTTTATTATTTTGCTGCTACAAGATGAAAAGTTTTTTTTTCCTTATTGTTGATATTTGATTGATCTTTTAGAGAGTTGTGTTGTTTGTCTCCCAACAAGCGATGTCAAAGCAATTGTAATGGAAGGTAGAAATTGAAAAACTTTATCAAAGATGGTGTAATATTTCAATGTGATTCATATAAAATAATAATAATACCTCTAGCCATGTTGTCCAAGTAATACTTGAGAAGAACTACAACAACGAAGAATCTCTTAAAGTCTTGAAACTCAATAAAAAATCCTCAATCACTCAAAAATTATAGTTTAGCCTAACATGTTTCTATATCGTAACGTCTTGATGGAAAATGCGTATCATCTATGTAGTCTAAGGACTCATATATATATATACAAATAACTTGATAACTACCCACCATCAAGGTAGTTATTTAACTGGAGATGACGCCATTATTTTCTCTCTAACTCCTTCAACCAACATCCTTATGTCTTGCTATCCCATATCAATTAAATCACTTGGGCCACTTAACAGAAAAATAAGAGTAAAACTCCAAAATTTTATCTAATTGATAGAATAAATTTATCAAACTTTGATAACGGTTTACATTCTCCCACTTGGCTCATATGATTTAATATTATAACAAGAAAGCAAATGACAGAATTTGCAATCAATATTTATGGTCAAATTAACCTTTAACCATCATCCTTATGTCTTGCTATCTCATATCAATTAAAGCACTTGGGCCACTTAATAGAAAGATAAGATTAAATGTAAACCTCCAAAAATTTATTGATAAAATAAATTTATCAAACTTTGATAACGGTTTACATTCTCCCACTTAGCTCATGTGATTTAATATTATAAAAATAAAGCAAATGACAGAATTTGCAATCAATATTTATACCCAAATTAATTGCACAAAATTAAAGAAATTATTATCTAAATGTATAGAAATTTGTAAAGAAATCAATGAATAACTTCCTACAAGTTATTCTAAGTCCAACTTGATGTCTCAAAGAAACATATAATATGACATATAACTTGAATGTGCATAAATAACATATGTCAAAATAATTATAAGTTTGTACATGAGAAACAACAATGATCATAATGCAATATCCAAGAAGATTATCCATTAATTAGCCCCATACATTTTACATGATCCTTAAATGATTCAACAGGTATTCCTTTAGTCAAAGGATCAGTAACCATTAGCTTTGTACTTATATGCTGAATAGATACTTCTTGACTCTTTATAAGATCCCTAACCGCAAGACACTTTATGTTGATGTGCTTGCTTCGACTCATATTATTTTCTTATTATTAGCAAATGAGACTGCAAAGGGATTATCACAATATATCAACAATGGTCTTGATACAATATCAACGAACTTTAACCCTCTAATAAAATTCCTCAACCACAATGTTTCTTATAGCAAGCAATATATTCAACCTCCATAGTTGACAATGCAACTATTGACTGTTTCATACTCCTCTAAGATACAACAACTCCATCAAGAAGAAAAACATATCCTAAAGTAGATTTATTTGTATTTTGACATCTAGCAAAATTTGAATCTGAATACCCGACGATCTCCAATTGATCAAAGTAACTATATGTGAGTTTCAAATCCTTGGTTCCTTTTAGATATCTCATAACTCATTTAACAGCTTTCTAATGTGTCAAACCTAGGTTACTTTGGTATCATCCAAGCATTCCTATTGCAAATGCAAGATCAAGTCATGTGCAAACAAGTGTGTACATAAGACTTCTAACTGTTGAACTATATGGTTTATTTTTCATCTCCTTTTGTTCTATAATGCTTTTGGGACATTGAGACAAATTTAATTTATCCCCTTTAAAAATATGTGTTCCTTTCAGAGCACATTCTTGCATATGAAACCTTTCTAAAACTTTTTCATTGTAGGCCTTTTGAGATAGTCCTAGAGTCCTTGGAGGTTTATTTATGTGAATTTCTATGTCAATGATATAAAAAGCTTCACCCATATCCTTCATTTCAAAGTTTTGAGATAGAAATTGTTTTGTCTTATGTAACAAACTAAAATCACTACATGCAAGTACTATATCATCTACATATAGGATTAAGATAATAAAATTTCCCTCAACCTGTTGGACCTCGAACTTTTCTTAGAGGACTAGAACTATTAAATGAGAAATTTTGGTGATTAGTCATGAGTAAAGAACAAATGATGAAAATTTTTGAATTAGAAATGGTAAAAAAGATTAAAGTAGTAAATGAGAAGTGTGGATAGATTCATGTTTTGCTTTGGTGCTTTTAGGTAGATGAGAGGTTATGAAATGGGAAAGATTAAGGTGAAAGTTAGAAGTAAAAAGAAAGCAAAAATAAAGTTGAATATGTGTAGTCAGTTGATGAAAGATATGTAATTTTTGGACATTGGAGTTGAAAGTTATAGTTCTTATAAGGGGAGATGCTCAGGAGCATAGATGTATCGTCTGTAAGGATGTATCGTTTGTTTTTGTAAAGATGTATCGTCTGTAGAGATGTATCATCTGTGATGATGTCATATCGCCTGTAATGACGTCATATCGTCTTAAGAGTTACATAGTCTTAAGTTGACTTTGCTTCGTTTTAAGTTGACTCTGCTTTGTCTTAAGAGTTGCATCGTCTTAAGTTGATTCTGCTTCGTCTTAAGTTGACTCTGCTTCGTCTTAAGAGTTGCATCGTCTTAAGTTGACTTTGCTTCGTCTTAAGTTGACTTTGCTTCGTCTTAAGAGTTGCATCGTCTTAAGTTGACTTTGATTCGTCTGCCTTTTGCTTTGTCTACTTCTTACTATTGTCTGCCTCTTGCTCGTCTGCCTCTTGCTTCGTCTGCCTCTTTGCTTCATCTGCTTCTTGCTATCGTCTGATTTTTTGCTTCGTCTGCTCTTGGCTTCATCTGCCCATTTGCTTCGTCTGCTCTTTGGCTTCATCTACTTTTCCCATTCGTCTGCTCTTTGCTTCGTCTGCTCTTTGCTTCATCTGCTTTTTGTTTCGTCTGCTCTTGGCTTCGTTTACCCTTTTGCTTCATCTGCTTTTTGCTTCGTCTACCCTTTTGCTTCGTTTGCTTCTTGCTTCGTCTGCTTTTTGTTTCGCCTACTCTTGGCTTCGTCTGCCCTTTTGCTTCGTCTGCTTTTTGCTTTGTCTGCTTTTTGCTTCGTCTGCTCTTGGCTTCCTCTGCCCTTTGGCTTCGTCTACTTTTTACTTCGTCTTACGTTGACCACAACATCTTCTGGTCCAAATTTGACACTCTAGATAACAGAATTTGTTTTCAAGGTCTTCATCGAAGTTGTAGATATTAAAGTCCTCTTTCGAACCCTCCAAGAATGACCTTGATCTGATATCTCTAGAGCAGTTATACCATTTGTCCCGAATAGGTTTTGTATGATTGAGGACAAAACCTTGTTTGATTCTAAACCTGGTTCAATTCTTTCGACCATAGCTTTGTCATCCGACCTCCAAATGAGGTGAATCTTGGACCAATGGATCTCTATCACATTTTTCTACCTCTCCATGAAAGTTATAACTTTTAATGTTGTTTTGAAGAAGGATTGATTGAATCAAGGTAAGGGTATCGGTTGGAAGAGTATGAATGAGAGGAATTTAAGTATAGTGCATTGTTTCAATATAAGAACAGTCCGAAAATATTTAGGGCAATACTTTCAGAGTTTTTACCAAATGGATTGATTTTGGTGTCATTAGAAACTTAAGACAATGGAAAACATTTTTCTAGAAGAAAGAGTTATGTCAGAATGTTTAAGGGTATTGTTGGCAAGACACTTAAGCATAGAAAGACATAAGGCATAAATGGAAGGCCAAATGGGATATTTCTCACTCATTAAGGATATAATTGGAAGAAGAAGTGTTGTCTTGCATTTTAGGAAGAGAGGAGAACAAAAATTGAAGAGAAAAAGAGAGAGTGTCATGAAGAAGAGAGAGAAATACGAAGAGAAGAAGAGAAAGAGAGAAAGAAGAGAAACAAGCTCGGGTTTAATTTTGTTAGTCTTCAAGAGAGATTTTGAAGCTGTTCAAGAAGCGAAAAAAGGTAGAGGAAGAGAAGAGCTTCCCTTTGAGCTAAAGATCCCTCCATTTGGTGAAGAATGGAGGTAAGATCATTTTGGATTTGTTAGATTTTTGGAAGGATTTTAGTTCATGGAGTTTAGAAAATGCTTGTGTTTAAGTATTCTAGAACCCATTTTAGTGATTTTGCATAGTGGGATTTTTCTATTGGATTCCTATTGAATGAGACTTGGTTTGTTTATGGAACCAAGAGAATCCTACCTAAGAGCAAGGGGAAAGACAACCTTGACTTGAATTTTTGCAAGCAAATTAGGTGGGTAATGTATTTATAGTTGTGTGATTGGGCAAATTCTTGCCTATGTGTGTGTATGTGTTGAATGCATTATGATATGTTTTATGTTATGCTTTAAAATGTGTCATGGATTTTTTGTTTAAATGAAAAGAAAGGAAAGAGCATGAAAAGTATGAAAGCTTTTGATAAAATGATTTAAGCATGAATATATGCTTTTGTTTGGGCGAGAGTGGAACCATTTTGTTCGTCACGTGCACGTCGACAAAAGCCTTCTCCCGGCTGCCCGCTTGTGGCATATGAGCTCCGAAAATGAACTCATTCTGCTCATGGTACAAACTTTAGTTTCTCCATTCTGTTTCCATGGAACCCTCGAGCCAATTGTCTGTGCATTGTATAATTGAATTGCCAAGTATGAAGCATATTGAGTGTTATGTGTTATGAGTTTTGAGCTAAATTGATGAATGTTTAAATTGTTGGATACATATATACATATACGTGTAATATGCCTGAATTTGTGACTCATTGCCTATGGCTATAAATATATTAGCCACTGAACTGTGTAGCTCACCCCATTATTCCGTCCTCAGATGAAGAAAAAGCATAACAGCATTGATCCTTGCAAAGTTTGGCAAACACCAAGAATAGAGATTTTTGTAATTAAGTTAGTTCAGAAACTTTGGATATTTAGAATTATATCAAGCATAAGCATTCAATTGTATCATGTGTATTTTGTATTTTGTAATAAGCTTGTAATGAAAGCTTGTATAAACTCTGTTTGGATTCATTAATGAAATATGATTGTGTTTTGTTTGTGATGCTCAAAATTGTGATGTTGGTGACTGGCTGGTGTGGGCACGCCACTCTTATGGGATGACGGGCGTTTTATGATTTCGAATGTTGGGCTCCGGAAGCGGGGTCTAGCATTGTTTGGTATCAGAACTTAGGCTTTTTCCTAGGCTTAGAATGCATAGTAGGATGAATTGTGTGTTATGTGATTAATTATTATATAGTGAATTGATGGGTTGCATTAAGTGACATGCATTGCTTACATGTAAGAAATAAGATTAAAATGAAAGCAAGCTGAAAGATGATGTCTTATCGAAGGAGTAAAATGCCACCTCATAAAGGAATACGAGAAGTTTTGCAAGGATCTGTTGCATTTGATTTCTCACCATTAGAGAAGGGTACTGATGAGTATAGAATCCCAGTAATTGCAACTGTATGAGTCACATGTATGAACTTCTGTTAAGAGCTTGTACTATTAGAAACAATGAGAAGAATGGTGTTTTAACAGAGTGTAAGATGAGGAAAGTTTGTGGATATTTAGAAATAAGAAATATGGCGTAGTCTGATATGTTAGACATAAATGTAATGTTTGTGATTATGTCAGCGAATAAAGTAACGAAATTTCGTGTGAATATGTACTTCAATTGATATGGATATGAAAAAGGGTTTTCATGAATTGACTGAGAAAGAAATAGAGACAGGGTGAAAACGACAAGATTTAAGGTGTACAAGCAAGGTAGAATGGAAAGATTGAACTCGAAATTTATGATCTGGTATAAGATTGTGCTATTAAATTGAGATCAAAATTTCAAGATAGCTATGTGTCTATAATTCTAAATTAATTAAGAATGTACGTATGGAAAGGGAAACAAATGATAGTGATATATGTAGAAGTTCTAAAGGTAATGTCGACCAGTTATTATGAGTACATATTTAATAATGTGGTTAAATTGGTGAATAATATGATTGAGTACATATGAGATCTATATTTGGATATGGTATATGAGATAATCTATGATCCCTATAGTTAGAGATTATAAGATGAATTAGATTAACGAGATGGAAGTATGTTATAGGTGATTATGCTGAAAGGTAACTACGATGGAGCATAAAATTTTGAATCGTCATAGAATATTCAGAGGTTGGTCAAAATCATTTGCAATTGATGTATCATTAGCATGAGATATAAATTAGTGATTTACCAAAATTACCTTCATATATATGGTGTAATGATCTTGATGGTGCATACCAAAATGTAAGAGTAAACGAATATGCCTCTTATTTCATTGAGTTTTATTATAGAGGATATTTTGATCATGTGAAGTGTGACAGAGATTGAAATTATTGAAAGGTCATGAATAGTTGAAATTGATCGCTTTGAAGTGTTAAGAATGGTTGAAATAGCATGGATGATGATAGTAGTTGATTGATAAAGATTGCATGAATAGTTTAGATGATTATAGCAAGAAATCTTCGAATTTCTCTGAATTAGGTTAAGCAAATCAAGTAGTTTATATCTCAAGAATGATCAATAAAAGAAGCAATCAGAGATGAATATGTAATGAATTAGAAGTGAATATTGGAGTCATATCCCTTGTGGAGACTCAAGCATAAGAGGTAGAGTATGCTACTGAGAATGTATGTATTTTCCTCGATGACAAGTGTCCAACTACAAAAGTGGATTTTAGGAAATTGAGATAACAATATTGTTAATATGAGGAAAACTTACATATATTCTATGAGAATATGCAAAGGAGATATAAATTAGATTTTGATGAATGTGTTACCAAAGCAGGAAGTTAAGTTGCAAATAAATTGAAATGTGAGGAGAAACTAGTATGAATGAGCAAACATTAGAATAAGCCAATGTGAAATATGAGGAAATCTAAAGAACGGAGAAGATTATTTAAGAAAGGTGAGTCAATTGAGAAATTGAAAATAACGCAAGATAATGCTACCTCCCCGAGGAATTAATTATTTAAGGAATTACGGGGACTAATCAGGGGGCATAGGAAGTTTGATAAAAATTGTTTGAGTTAACAATTACCTCGATAGTACTATAGTATGGGAGATTAAAGCGATCCAAGCAAGATTTGATGATATATTAAATGTCTTCAAAAAAGTTGGGAAGAATAGTAGAATACTTGAAGAAAAATGTGTAAAGTGTATGAGTAACGAAAGTAAAGAAAATTTTGAGGAATTATACTGATATTAATTATATCGTATGGATTTGGAGATTCTATAGTATGCAATGATGTTATAT
>JAOSBL010000002.1:33148605-33160218 GCA_027568915.1 Erythroxylum roraimae | reverse complement strand
TAAAGTCCTATGAGTTGATTATTCGATACATGATTTAGAGCTACTATAGTAGTGATTGCTCTGAAAGTTTGTAGACAGTATAAGTATGGGAACCTCTTGGATATATATATATATATATATATATATATAATTGTACATATCATAAAAGTTTGAGGAAATTATTTAGTTGAGAAAAAAAAATTAAATACGAGACTGAGACAATGGATATAAGTAATGAAAGACTATAATGGTACAAATGAGTATTTCCAAGTAAAGTTAGTGTTATATCTGATGCATTAAGCATAAATTTGATATTGAGGTTATCAGATCTAGTGCAAAAAGAAGCATAGAATGTGAAGTTGAATTTTGGGCAAATCAAAGTACTAATCGTTATGGAATTAAAGATCAGTATCACATGGAAGGATTAACCAAGCCCAAATTGAGGATTTAAAAAATATGAATCTGATTGAGAGATTGAAAATAGATTTGAATTTTGGGTTCGAATAGGAAGAATGATGCGTTGTGATCGAAATAAGAAGTATACGTACCAATAAAGATGATTGAACAAAGAGATTGATAGAGGGGTATAAATAACAACCTATGATATTCATCCTAGTGGGAATACACTGAGATAGCATTTGATGGCTAAGGAGGTAGAGGCAAAAGATGAAATGTTCTTGAGAGTACCACCTTTTTAGGGTGTGCTTAGATTGAGTGCAAAATGTGCTCAGGTTAGGATAAAGAATCAACTAAGCTTGAATTGTATTGGTCCAAATAAAGATATTGAGAACCGGACCATTGACTTATGAGTTAGTATTACCAACAAAGATGTCTTCAGTTCGTAATGTGATATATGTGAGTATGTTAAGAGATATCAATATGATCTGGTATAGGTGTTATCAAGACAGGAATTGGAAAAATTGTGAGTAATCTGAAACATAATGAGGAACTTATTAAGAAAGTGAATGATTAAATAAGTGATTGAAAGACCAAGTGAGTCTTTTTGACTATGATCATTTGGAAGAAATTATTCAAGTGAAGAAGTTACTAAGGAGACTGAGGAAAACATAAGACGGTGTTACCTCCATGTGTATGATCACTCAGGTTGTTGGACCTTGGACTTTTCTTAGAGCACTAGAACTATTAAATGAGAAATTTTGGTGATTAGTCATGAGTAAAGAACAAATGATGAAAATTTTTGAATTAGAAATGATAGACAAAGTTAAAGTAGTAAATGAGAAGTGTGGATAGATCCATATTTTGCTTTGGTGCTTTTGGGTAGATGAGAGGTTATGAAATGGGAAAGATTCAGGTGAAAGAAGTAAAATAAAAGCAAAAACGAAGTTGAATATATGTAGTAAGTTGATGAAAGATACGTAATTTTTGGACATCGGAGTTGAAAGTTATGGTCCTTATAAGGGGAGATGCTCAGGAGCATAGATGTATCGTCTGTAAGGATGTATCGTCTGTTTTTGTAAAGATGTATCGTCTGTAGAGACGTATCGTCTGTGATGACGTCATATCGTCGGTAATGACGCCATATCATCTTAAGAGTTGCATTATCTTAAGTTGACTTTGCTTCGTCTTAAGTTGACTCTGCTTCGTCTTAAGAGTTGTATCGTCTTAAGTTGATTTTGCTTCGTCTTAAGTTGACTCTACTTCGTCTTAAGAGTTGCATCGTCTTAAGTTGACTTTGCTTCTTCTTAAGTTGACTCTGTTTCATCTTAAGAGTTGCATTGTCTTAAGTTGACTTTGCTTCGTCTTAAGTTGACTTTGATTATCTACCTTTTGCTTCGTCTGCCTCTTCGCTTCGTCTGTTTCTTGCTATCGTCTACTTTTTGATTCGTCTGCCTTTTGCTTCATCTGCCTCTTTGCTTCGTCTGCTTCTTGCTATCGTCTGATTTTTTTGCTTCGTTTGCTCTTGGCTTCATCTGCTCTTTGCTTCGTATATTTTTTGCTTCGTTTGCTTTTAGCCTTCATCTGCTTTTCTCATTTGTTTGCTCTTTGCTTCGTCTGCTTTTTGCTTCGTCTACTTTTTGTTTCGTCTGCCCTTTTGCTTCGTCTGCTCTTGGCTTCGTCTGTTTTTTGCTTCGTCTGCTCTTGGCTTTATCTGCCCTTTTGCTTCGTCTGCTTTTTGTTTCGTCTGCTCTTGGCTTCGTCTACCCTTTTGCTTCGTCTGCTTTTTGCTTCGTCTGCTCTTGGCTTCGTCTGCCCTTTGGCTTCGTTTGCTTTTTGCTTCGTCTTACGTTGACCATAATATCTTCTGGTCCAAATTTGACACTCTAGACGACAGAATTTGTTTCCAAGGTCTTCATCGAAGTTGTAGATATTGAAGTCCTTTTTCGAACTCTCCAAGAATGACCTTGATCTGATATCTCTAGAGAAGTTATACCATTTGTCCCGAATAGGTTTTGTATGATTGAGGACAAAACCTTGTTTGATTCTAAACCTGGTTCGATTCTTTCGGCCATAGCTTTGTCATCCGACCTCCAAATGAGGTGAATCTTGGACCAATGGATCTCTATCACATTTTTCTACCTCTCCATGAAAGCTATAACTTTTGATGCTGTTTTGAAGAAGGATTGATTGAATCAAGGTAAGGGTATCGGTTGGGAGAGTATGAATGAGAGGATTTAAGTATAGTGTATTGTTTCAATATAAGAACAGTCCGAAAATGTTTAGGGAAATATTTTCAGAGTTTTGTACCAAATGGATTGATTTTGGTGTTATTAGAAACTTAAGACAATGAAGAACATTTTTCGAGAAGAAAGAGTTATGTCAGAATGTTCAGGGGTATTGTTGTCAAGACACTTAAGTATAAAAAGACATAAGTCTAGTCTTATATCGTTCATTATTACTAGAGGAGTCTCGTTTGGTTTTGAAAACCCATTTGTAACTAACTATTGAGGCCCCTTTTCGTAACTCAACGAGATCCCATACTTGATTTTTAGCTATTGATTCCAACTCTTCCTTATGGCATTGTACATAAATTGGAATTTTCTCCATTCATAGCTTGTGAAAACGATTTTGGATCATCCTTAAGTCTAATTTCAAAATTAGACTCTTGTAGGTATACAACATAATCGCTAGAAATTGTTAGTCTTTTAAGCCTTAAAGACCTCCTGAGTTCAAAAGTTTCATCTAAGTTTTGAACAACCAGTTCTTCATGAGTTTGTCTTTCACGAGGTGGCTCTTCATGAATTGGTTGTTCTTCAATCAACTCATTTTTTCACTAATGAATCAGTTTCCTTTATCTCCTTAAATTGTATATTACGAGAAATTTCACTCCCACTAATATCAAACTCCTTAAGGAATTTGGCATTTCTAGCTTCGACAATCTTAGAAGTGGACGAAGGACAATAAAACCTGTATCCTTTTGAGTTAGTTGCATCGCCAATAAAGAAGCCACTTTGGGTTCTTGAATCCAATTTCTTAATTTGAGGATTGTAAACCCGCACCTCAACTGGACAACCCTAGACATGTATATGTGCTAAACTTGGTTTCTAACCTTTCTATAACCCAAAAGGAGTTTTTGGAACAACATTAGTTTAACCCCTGTTTAAGATATATACTGTCGTATTATAGCCTCACTCTAAAAGGATAATGGTACATTTGAATTACTAATCATACTGCTTGCATTCGATTTCTCCTTTCAATTATACCATTTTGTTGTGGTGTTCCTGACATTATGTACTGTGCCACAATTCCTTCTTGTTCTAGGAATTTTGCAAATGGAACAGGTATTTGTCCATGTTTAGTATATCAACCATAATATTCACCGCTCTTGTTTAATCGCATAGTCTTTATTTTCCTTTATGTTTGTTTCTCTACTTTAGCTTTATAAGACTTGAAAGCATCAAATGCTTTAGCCTTTTCATTTAATAAGTAGAGATACATATATCTAGAAAAGTTGTCAATGAATGAAATAAAATATCTCTGACCATTCAGACAAGGAGTGGAAAATGATCCACAAATGTGAGTGTGTACAATTTCTAAAATTTAAGAAATTCTTAAGATTCTTTATTGGTATTGTTAGGTTGCTTTCCTTTACTGCAGTCCACATAAGTACCAAAATCAGTAAAATTAAGGATGTTTATAACCCCATCATTCACCAATCTTTTAATTCTCTCAATAGAGATGTGGCTTAATCTCTTATGCCATAATCTAGAAGAATGCTCACCAATAGTCATTCCTTTAGTACCAACATTCTCAACATGCATAGTTAAGAGGCTATTCTCAAAAGTAGAATCCAAATCTATTTTATATAGATTTTCAACAAGATTTCCATAACCAACACTCAGTTTATTCTTTAATAAGCTAAAAACAAAGTCATAAAAATAAAATCCATGGCCTAAAGCAACTAATATGGAAATCGAAATTAAATTTCTCGAAAAGAAGGAACACAACAAGTGTTTTCCAAATCCAAAACAAAATCATATTTCAAAACAAGTCTATATATCCCAATAGCCTCCACTACTGAACGCATCCCATTTCCTGATAGATGCCTTGTTCACGGCCCTTTGACTTCCTTAGATTGAGAAAGCCCTACATGTTATTAGCAATGTGAATTAAAGAGCCAGAATCAATCCACCAAGTGTTATTTGGTACTTGCACAAAACAAGACTCATAGCACACAAAGGTGAAGATGTTACCTTTCTTTCAACCCATTTTTGGTAATTTAGGCAATTTTTCTTTATATGCCTTTTCTTTTGCAAAAGAAGCACTTGTTTGGTTTGCCTTATGCCTTCATCGATTGTTTTCCCTTTAGCTTGGACAAAACAAAACTTGTGCCAGTTTTGACCTTTCCTTTATCATATGTAGTCAAGTTTGAACTTTCAAACTTCTCATGCTTCAACCTTTCTTCCTCTTGAACACACATGGTCAAAAGCTCATTAACAGACTATTTATCCTTATTTATGTTATAGGAAATTTTGAAAGGACCATATGCCAATGGAAGAGAAGTAAAAATAAAATGCACCAAAAATGATTCAGATATTTCAACCTCCAGAGATTTCAATTGTGCAACAATGTCTCTCATTTGCATAATATGCTTATGCACACTTTTCGAATTGTCAAATTTCATACTTAAGAGTTTCTGCATTAGGTCACTTGTCATGGCCTTGTCAGAAGTCACATACTGCTCCTCAATGGCCCTCATAAAGTCTTTAACTTTAGTGCATTGAGGGATAGAGCCTCTAATACATCTTAAGTAGATGATAGACAATAACGTGTCTTCTCCATATTTGGGCTAGAGAATAACGTGTCTTCCCCAGCCCTATTTTGAGACTTTCGGTGATTGTAAATAGATTTACGGTTCATACAAATGACGAATAAGTGAAAACAAGATGCAAAAATATCTTCTAGAGTGATACACGGCTATGTAGAGTGCCAAACACCTATGTTTTGACGTACATAGCTGTGTGGATCAATCGTGTAATTCTTTGTAAACGTTCGAAGATCGAAGACATACATGGTCAATGTACACGCCTGTGGAAAATACACGGCCATGTATTGAGACCGTGTAACTCTATGTAATTATGTACAATTGCGAATGAGGCGGTGTTGAAGATACACGATTACTTACACAAAGAAAACCTTATTTTGTGATATAAAAGAGTATAAGACGTAAGTTTTTGTAGAGAGTGCCGCCATAACATCCATAGGTGAGGAAAAATAGAGAGAGGGCAAATAGTGTTAGATTCTCATACTTGTTTGATTGTTTTCGGGATTGGTTTGAGTGTTGTTGCTTGCGATATCAATCTTGATTTCAATCCTGAAACTTTGAAAAACAGCTTGTTGTTATTAGGTGAGAGATCAACTTTTGCAAATCCTTATTTATTTTAGTGGATTTATTTGTCGATTTAAGTAGTGTTTTTTTTCTCTACACCGAGGGTTTTTCATATAAATCTTGGTATTATTTCATCATGAAGTTTCTTATTCTGATATTATTTTGGTGCTACAAGTTGAAGAGTTTTTTCTTTTTCTTGTTAATATTTAGTTGATCTTTTAGATAATTGTGTTATTTGTCTATCAACAATTGCTTCCTATAAATCTGCTAAATGAAAAGCTTATCCATGGAACCTACTTTTTGAATTCTTCATCTTAAAGGCACAGTCAAACCATAAAACTTTTCTAGCAATTGAGAGCTTTGTAGAATTGACCATTCAGGACGTTATCATGGTGTTGCAAAGCTCCTAATGTGAATAATCATCACTGGATGAGGCAGGTTCAGTGATTTTATCATTCAGCCTAAGTATCTACTTAAATGAATAAGTGGTGGTGCTATATGGTTTTACAACATATAAATTACAGAAATAATTATCTAAAAAATGTCAAGTCGTTATCTTCTTGCTTCCTTGTGGGGTTTGTTTTCCTGTTCTTAGCAGCTTCATAATTCAATAGGGCCATCACACCACTGTACATACCATGAAAGCAATCTTTGAATAAACTGGACAGAGCCCTGCAATTACCAGATCTTTCGATAATATGTCGCCTTAGCGAAATTTATACAGAAATCTGACTGCTTTTTGACAATGCCAAATTGTAAGTAGCAGTCAGACGAGCACACACTTTTATTCCAAATCCAAAGCACCCAAAATAGTACGACTACTAGTTGGAACTGAGACTGCATTCTGCAATTTTTTCCCATGATTTCAGAGTATTGTCCTCAGTGTCTGTTTTCCACAATTGAAGGCAACTTATCTTGAAGGTCAGGCCGTTGATGCTATCATCAAGTTTATTAGCTTTTTCTTCAGCTCTTTTCTTATCATCATCCGTTAGATCCCCATAAAGTAGGCTAAGATGCGGCATATAAGCTGTAATGATAACCCAAACTAATTGTTAGCAAATTATGACAAATAGCGAGATAACGAGCTTCTAATTTGAGGGATTGATATGAACAAGTTCAACGAAAGTAATTTCCATAGTATAAGGCAGATGGTAAGTTTCTCTCATATCCAAAACATATTTTTGCAGGATTTCTCCAACTCTGTAAATCCAAGACTAAGCAGTAAATGAGCATTAGGCATGCAAATTGTAAGTTGAATCCTCAAGAGATTCTGAACTGGAAGGCTTTGTAAACATCAGTCCCTACGTAAAGTCCTTCACCTCAAACCAAAAACTAGAAACAGAAAATAAGGCTACAAAAGTTTGATAGTCGCTTTGTCATTTTCTAACCTATCAACATCCAATTCCTACATTTTAAGATCGGCAGCAAAACCCAAGAACTTGAAACGTTGGTTTAAGCGCAGGCAGTATCAGTTTTGGCATACATCTCTGCATAAAAAAAAGCATCAAAGCATTTTCTTTCCTGCTACTGACAAAGGCATCACCAAGAGATGCAAAGATCCTCTGGAGAGACACTACTTACGTACTGTTTGAGTTCAAAAGATGACAAAAGCTCGAAATTAAGAAGACGGGGAAACAGAAAACTTTCCCTTGGTCAAAGAACTTACGAGTAGAGCGCTTGTAGCCAAAATGTCCACTACAATGTTCGCTTGCTTCCACTACCTGGAATGAAAAAGGCAGAAAACCGAGATGCTCACTGCATCAGAGAAAAATAGCACAAAGCCAACCCATTCTGACATGTGGGGCAGTTAATCATTAGATCAAAAGCATTGCAAGATCAATTCAGACAACGAAGTCCAAACACGTAGTAAAAATTCAGAGTTGGGATTTAATGATATGTCTCCAAATAAATTAATTAATTATTAGCATCCACAGGTAGAAGCAACACACAAATCAAATACAAGAACCATTTTCTATAGCAATCAAAGTTACAACGAAGTCTCACCTCAGAAGTTGGATGAAGCAGGAGGTATACACACTGATAAAAGAAAGTTCCCGTCGCCACACGATCAACGGTGGCAGTATAAGCCTCGAGTCCCTCGCAAGCGGATCGAAACTTGTCCAAAGCATCGTGCTCCGTCAAAGCGATGGCTCCGACAACAGTAACATGTGGCTCAAACTGGGGTCCACCAAACTCCGATCCCAGACACTCCATCAACTTCTTGGCTCTCGATGCAACGTCCTCCGGTGGGACTGCCCACACCGAATAAAAGTGCTTTTGGGCAGTCGTTGCTGTAGCAGCTTCGGGGATATCCATACACAGAAAGGTTAAGCTTCTAATGAGTGAGTGGAGAGGGCACTCAAAGGTTATACCGTTGTATCCCAGACTGAACCTCATGTCCCTTGGGTAGATTAAAGGAATGGGAAGATTAAGGAATAACGGTGACGTTTGATTCCATTTTTTATTTTTTTAATCGAAATTTTTAATTTTCAATGTTTTAATTTAATTATTAATATTAATATAGTTATATTATTGTATTGGTAATAATATAAAAAATCTTTGGGTCAGCTGTCCCACCCTGTGAGGTGCCTACATACCAACGAGGGGATTAGTTACTAGGTCCACCAGTGAATGCCCTGGTCTAAGATAAAAAAAAATAAAGATAAATTTTTTAGTTAATTAAATTTATTTTAATCTTTTACATAATATTTATTAATAAATTATTAATAAAAATATTTTATTTTATTAAAATAAATAATTTTAAATTAATATTTATTCTTAATATATTTTAATTATTAAATCAAGTTTTGTTTGCAATGTTTTTTTTTAAACAAAAACCAAAAATAACCCAATTTTCCATAGAGAGAAAAAGAATAAATGTTTACTTGGTTTCTCTTAATTTGGCCTGACTAAGACTAAACATAAACCATATTGTACTGAGGCCTGTATTTATACCTCCTGGAAACAATTAGATAAACAAAGAAATTGATCAAAACTACTATAGAAAGCAACCAGTAGAAGTACTCCAAATGGTTCCTGTTAAGATTGTTTCCGGCCAGCCAGCCTCTGTTCTTCGTAATATGTGCCGTTATGTTGTTCACTACCTCAACCAATATACTGCTGGAAAAGTAGCCTAGAGACACGGAGATCCAAAGAAAGCAAGTAGACACTGATTTCAGTCCTTTTGGTGTCTCCGCGTAGAAGAAGTGAAGTAGACCAGTGAATGTGAACATGTCTGCGATGCCAAATATCATGTACTGGATTAACAACCATAAACAGCTAATGGGCAATGGCTGAAGACCAGGGACAGCGTCGAGCATGTTGTGCCTTGTCGCCGCGGCTTTTCTCTTCACCTCTATCACTCCGGCGATAGCCATGGACACAGAAGAGAGAAACAGGCCTACTCCTATTCGTTGAAGGTTTGTTATTCCGGTGGGATGGCCTGTGATTTTACGAGCAATGGGAACGAAAACACGGTCGTATATTGGAACCATGACGGTAACGATTATGTATGGAATGACTTGTAGAGAGGCTGGAGAGAGTGTAATGGATCCGAAGATTCTTGCATCCATTGTTCGACCTTGTTGGACCGAAAAAGTTTGGAGTTGAGCTATGCAAAGGGTCATAACGATGGTGCAAAAGACTAGAGGCATTATGCCAAGTACAATTTTGGCGTTTTCAACTTGTGTGACTCTGCATAGTTTCCATGGATTGATGGATTCTGGTCTCTCAAGTTGCACTGTCGACGGTGGTCTGACGGCTGCTTTGTCTAGAAACCTGAAGAGGATGGAATTTTAATATCTCTGAGAGAGAGGCACCATAAACTTAATTTCGTAATTCGTTATCACAAGATTGGAAATGCTTAATCTTCTTAAGTTATAACCTCAAAGTATCAGTGTGAGGCAGAAACTCTATTGCGAAAGATGCTTCGTCTTCCTTAGAAATCTCATAGAGTTCTGCAGGAACTTCAGGAAGTTTAAGTTTTCTGTTACGTAAAGCTGCAACATATACCTGTAACAAGTAGAGCTAGAGATGGCAATAGGGCCGGGCTGTTGTAATTTAAATCAAGCGGACTGTAATACTGGTTCTAATATTACGCTACAAATTCAATTAGAACCTTGCGTCTAATTGCATATAATCAAACAAGTTATAATTGACTTGTCCAAAGTTACAAACCTGTAGGATTTCTGTAATGGCAGAAGATTCTTGAGGAGCATGAATTCTGAAAACTGGCAGAGCAACTAAAAACAAGACCAGGCCCAAAAGAATAGAAGCTGAACTGGCTCCAAAACCCAAATCCCATCCTTTGTTGTCTTGGATCCAGACTATAAATGTTAAGCTGACAGAACTACCAACAGCTACAGAGAGCAAGAGGTAGTTGAAGTAGCTGGCCATTTGCCTGAGCTCTGTGGGATCTTTCTCGTCGAATTGATCAGCACCATGCGGTGGCAATGAAGTTTTCAGTCCAGCGAGGCCAATGCCTATCATGTATAGAGCAATAAAGAGTAGCACAGCATCGCTTCCTTCAACTTTTTGACAGTTAGAACCTTCACTGAAGACGTTACATGGCGGTGGTTTCATAGATGGGAAACGTGCCTGAATCGTAAGCAGTGCTATTCCCTGCACAAAATTTCTTGCTCTAAGCCAATGATCTGATTGTTTTTGCCTTTTAATCTTCAAACTTCAGTAACTAAATAAAACTAAGGAAAAGAAATTCAGAAAATTGTACAGAAACAACTTAACAAAGCAAGCAACAAATCTATACCTACCAAGAACTCGAAGAATCCTGAAACTATGGCAACTCTGTATCTTCCAAAATAAGTGTCTGCAAAAGCTGCAATGAGCCAAGTGAGAATGTGGACGGTGCCAAGCATATTGGTTAGCTGATTTGCAGCATCTGCAAGCTCCAAATGCATCACCCCAGTGAGATATGTCACCAAATTAACTTGCAACGCCACATTTGCTGCACTATCTAACACCGTCATGCCTGCATACACACCACAACCAGAAGTGTTTTAGAATAATGGCTCACATATATATGTTTTCTTTGATAATATAATATAATATGGTACTTGCCTAGAACAAATAAAGATGCCCTTTTTCCTCCATGCTTGCATTTTATAGCTGGCTCTCCATGCCAATCAACCTTTCCTTCAACAGTCTCATAATCCTGGTTAAGATGAGGAACATTTGTCAGGGGAGAATAGCCATGATCAGAAGAAGTGGAGACGGGAGACATGAAGTAGAAATCGTACCATGTTTTAATTCACCTGGAGACAAATCTGAGGATTGTGACGAGAATGTTGGTGGTTTATAACAAGATCAGCAATACATGCATATGGGAGTTGCTAAATTTCCAATTATGCACTAGTCTACATAGCTTGTACAAATTAAACTCAAGGTGGTTAAATCTATAGACAAGTTTTAAAATGAAATCTTGCTAGTTTTGTTAACTAGGTTAATGAAGAGTTAACAGGGAAAGAAACAATTAAGATGAATGATTGCAGGTACCAAGTATTTAAGAGCGTTATCTAAAAACAGTTAGGTATGAGTGACAGCACTGATGTTCACTGTTCACTCCTAGTATTTCCATTCTAAATTAATACCCGAATCGACTTTCTAGATTCGGCTTGCAGAAGATTTGATTTATAATATTAAGAAAAGATTAAGGACAAGAAATTTTGTTTAAAAACATAAAATGTGGCATTAAGTTATATGCACAAAAGTATATTGGGAATAAGTATATTCACAATACAACCACTAACTATAAGTAGTAGTAGTAGTAGTAGTAGTAGTAGTAGTAGTAGTAGTCGTAGTAGTAGTAGTAGTAGTAGTAGTAGTAGTAG
>JAOSBL010000002.1:33124099-33140228 GCA_027568915.1 Erythroxylum roraimae | reverse complement strand
AGTAGTAGTAGTAGTAGTTAGTAGTAGTAGTAGTAGTAGTAGTAGTAGTAGTAGTAGTAGTAGTAGTAGTAGTAGTAATAATAATAATAAGAGATTAAAAAATAGAAACTTAGAATGAAGGAAAGACACTAAACAAAATAGGAAGCCAACAAAAGAAAATCCTATAATCACATCAATCCCAAAGATATAATTCTTTTTTTTCAACTGATTTTTTAACACTAGCTAACGTTTTCGTTAAAATCTTTAACGCATCACATCAATCCCAAAGATATAATTCTTTTTTTTCAACTGATTTTTTAACACTAGCTAACGTTTTCGTTAAAATCTTTAACGCGTGCATTTAATCTTTTTTTATGTTTTTTTTACTGTAGCAACGTTTTCTTCTTATCTAGCTTCTGATTTTTTGGTTTTTTTCAAAAAAACATAATAATAAGATAAACCCTAATTTCGAGTTCCAATGGAAAATAACAGTAATAATAGCTCATAAACATAAGATAAATAATAATTTGTCATAATCCAAGCTCTGATACCAAATGATGCAGAACCCCAAGGCTAAAGAAAAATCCCTTAAACACACACACTTTAAATAGAACATGAATAAGAAGAAATCTCTAACCCTAATGAACCCCGAATCAATTATATGAAAGGAAACACATATAACAAGGTTGATTTGAAAACAAAAATAGAAATTGGCCACAAGTGTTTACCTTGATAAGAATTATATTCTTGATGCAATAGAAGAAGACAAGAAATCCTCCATTATAGAATTCGTTATTCAACCATTCTAACCCTAAAAAATGTTTATTATGATGTATTTATACCCCTTGAAAAGAAAGAAATCCTAACTATGTAAAAGGCCTTTAAACATAGGCCTTTCACCAAAATAATTAAAACCCAAATTAATATTTCTAAAATACATCCCATTAAACCTAAAAGTTTTAAACAAGCCCAAGACACCAGTAGTGGGTTGTCGAAAGTTATATTTTTAACGTAAAATAATTAATTAAATAAGAAGAAAATTCTTTTTGCTCATTCCGCCCAACTTGATTAGTTATTTTGTCATTAGCCCTCATTGTCTCTTGAAATTTCATGTCATCTACAATTCGGCCTATGTAAGATTGAAGCGCGTCTTTAAACTTCTTAGCTCTTGATTTTGTTATTTGTCCCTCCAATATGACTAGCTCATCTTTGGTGCTAGTTTACTTACAAAGTCCCACGGTCGTGCCCACATCAACTGGTGCCAGTGATTCTTCCTGTACATGACATATGAGGTATGGACATTTGAATTTTAATGCACTCAAAGCTTTTTGAGAGAAGAAGAAGGGAAGAGGCATCTTAAGTATAAATCATCTTGAACAACTATGTGAGGCATACTTAGAAAGCATGTAAGGAAACGTTTCTTCAAACCAGTCAATTTCAAAAGCTACTAAGTCACTCTAACTTGTTTATGCAAATGTTTATAATCACATCAATCCTTCATCTTTTAGTAAAAGCTCTGACTTTATTCTTTTCATTGATGATTATAGTAGACAAAAATGGCTGAAATTTTCTAAATACAAGTTTGAAGCTTTTGATGCTTTTAAAAAGTTTAAAGCTTTAGTTAAAAAAAGAAAGTATTTTTAAGATTAAAGCTTTAAGAACTAATAGACATGAAGAATTTACTTATAATAAATTTAAGAGCTTTTATGAGCTCATGGAATTTGTATTCCTATTATAGTGTCGAGAACTCCCTAATAAAATAGAATGGTCAAAAGAAAGAATCAAACAATCCTCAATATGAAGAGAACCATGTTGAAAAGTAAGACGAAGCTTAAAGAATTTTGGGCTGAAGCAGTTGCATGTGCAATTTATATTGTAGTCTTACAAAGAGTTTGAAATATTCACTCCACAAAAAGCATGGAGTGGAATAAAGCCTTCTATATTACAGTTAAGAGTGTTTGGCTTGATTACGTAAGTTTATATTTTAGAGCAAGAAAGTTCCAAACTTGATGATCGAAGTAAAAAGTTTGTTTTTATTGGATATAATAAGACTTAAAAGGCTACATGTTGTTTAACCTGAAAAATGGAAAGATTGCTATTAGTAGAAATGTTGAATTTAATGAAGAAGCATCTTGGGATTGGAGCTTTCAAATGGAGGGATCTTATGATTTCTTTTTATATTTTAAAGATGAATAACGAAAGGAAGTTGTTCAAGAAGTTGAAATGATTTTTGTCTACTGACCTCACCAACCTCTTCGTTTGAAGCATCATCATCCACGTCATTACCAATAAGGATGGGACCTTAAAGATGCCGAAGACTTGAGAAATTTTATTATAATTGTAACTAGTTTTGTCTACTTAGATATATTGAGTCTTTAAATTTTGAAGATGCTAGCAAGAAAGAGAAGTGGATTTATAACATGAATAAAGAAATTCAGGCTATTGAAATGAATGACACATGGGAACTTATTTCTCATCCAAGGGGTCATCATGCCATTAGAGTCCAATGGATCTACAATATCAAGAAAAATGCCAAAGGTGAAGTAAAGACAAACAAGGCAAGGCTTGTTGTCAAAAGGTACAAGCAAAAGTAAAGCATATACTATAAAGAGGAATTCAACCTTGTTACTCGCCGAGGAATAATTCATTTATTAATATGTCTTGTTATCTAAAATCATTAGATAATTCATCAATTAGATGTCAAGTCCAATTTCTACAATGATTATCAGGAGGAAGAAGTCTACATTAAGCAAACAATATGATATATGGTTGAAGGCCAAAAGATAATGTGTTGAAGTTAAAGAAGGGGGTATGTAAACTTAATAAAGTGCCAAAAGCTTGGAATAACTAAATTGACAATTATTTTAAAGGGAATAGTTTCACTATATGCTTACATGAATGTGATCTTTATGTTAAAAAAGGATGAAAATGTTTTGTTATTTGTTTGTATCCATATAGATGATCTTATCTTCATAGGCAACAATCAAAAGATGTTTAAAAAGTTCAAATATTTTATAAACCAAGAGTTTAAGATGTGTGACATGGGATTGATGTCTTACTACTTGGGAATCTAGGTGAAGCAAATAATGAATGGAATTTTCATCACTCAAGAAGGTTATGCAAAAGAGATGCTTAAGAAATTCAAAATATTAGACCAGTTAACACTCCTATAGAATGTGGAATAAATCTATCCTAGTCTGATGGACAAGAGAGGGTAGATCCAAACTTTATTCAAAAGTCTTATGGGAAACTTGAGGTACTTGACATATACATGACTAGATATCTTATTTGCATTTGAAATTGCTAGTAAATTTATAGACACCATCTAAAGTTCATTTAAAGGCATCTAAGAGAATTCATCGATGTATTAAAGATACAATTGACTATGGTATGTTTTACTCATCTTCCAAAAACTTTAACTTAATAGATTTAAGAAGAAATCTAAGAAGAATATTTCTAAAGCCATAGCTCAAACAAGCATTAAGAAAATATGTAAGATTAATTTTATCTAAATAAGTAAAACTAGCATATAGAAAGATAATAGTAGGTCTAAAATAAGGAATGATTAATAAATAAAGATAGATTCCCTCAAAAAAAAAAAAAGATAGATTATAACTTATGAAAATATAAAAACATAAGTAAACATACCTTATATTTTCTTCTCCTTTTTCTCTAAAATGCCAACACTTAGGTACGCCGAGAGTTTCAGAGTAAACAAAGATATGAAAACTTAAGAAAATATTAAAATTAATAGAAACAAAAATCGAGTTACAAAAATTGGTATCAGAGCCTCCAACTACACTTACTTTAGTAAAATCATAGAGAATATAGAAAATATAGAAAAAGATATAAAAATCAGTTAGATGAAATTACACAATTAGTCAATAACAAAATTTCAGTAATTATGCCTATTTGTGCTTCTTGTAGAGCGATTCATTTATTAATAATACATATAGAAACAAAAATAAAAATCAGTCAATAACGTATCAAAACATTTACTCATAATGTATCAAAACATTTACTCACACTTATAATTTTCTTAGCTCTATTAATGCCTCAATACAAACTCTTCAGACATTTCAAAACATTATTACTAATCATACAACTCTATATCATCAAGAGTAAGAAGAACTAAAACAACTTTCTAACCGGTTTCAGACCCATTATCAAACTCACATATGACTACATTGATTTTGTGATAGTGATTTTATTGCAGATCTTGATAACATAAGGTTTGTTCTCTTTTGGGGATACAATGCAATCTCTTGGTGTTTAAAGAAAAAACTCATAATCACACTCTACGTGTGAATCGAAGTATGTTGCAACTACTTCCAATACTTGTCAATATAAGTTGTTGAATGAGCTTCATTTAGAAGCAAATTAAAGCTATGAAGATCATGGTTAACAATAAATCTGCTCAAGCCTTATCAAAGAATTTAGTATTCTATGATATAAGCAAGTATATTAACACAAGGTTTTATTTTATTTGAGAATACATTGCTAAGAAGGAGATTAATTTGGAGTACGTAAAGTTCTTTGATCAAGTTGCTGACAATTTTACTAAGCCCCTCATGTAACTGATAGTAGTGTCATTGAAAATATTTTCCTTTTTGTATTCTGGCATCAAGTGACTTTAATAAGTTGATTAGTTTAGAACTATAAATAGTTACATAATGTTTCATCTTACAAAATGAGAGGAAAGAACAAAACTTTTATTGCAAAGATAGTCTTGTTTTATTATTTTTATTACTGTAAGATAGTCCATTTTCAGGGTGTAAACAACTCTTTCTTATATAATGAACACATCTGAAACATGGTTTTTCAACAGTCAAACAATAGCTTAATTAGGATGAGGGTAACAAGTACACGAAATTAGAAAAAGGATCTTAGTCTTCGTTCCTCATCAGTTCTTTGTCTTCTTCAGGTGGAATGCTTCTTGTTCTCCGGTTTAAGCCTGACCCTTATTAGTTTCATTCGAGTCCACAAAATCCTTAGGCCTGTAATTGTATCTGCTAGCAACAAACACATAGATACAGAAGTTGATGAAACTCATTAAGGCTAGCAACCAGAAGAACAGATTCAGATGATTCCTGTTAAGATTGTTCCCTGCTAACCAGCCTCCACTTCTAGTAATTCCTCTGGTAGCGCTGTTCACTATGTTAACAACTATGCTACTAAAAAGGTATCCAAGTGCCATGGAAGTCCAGAGGAAGCAAGTAGAAAGGGATTTGAGAGCTTTTGGTGCTTCTTCATAGAAGAACTCTAGAAGACCTACGTATGTGAACATATCTGCAACTCCAAATGTAAAGTATTGAATCGCTAGCCAGTGTATTTTCATGGGCAGTTGCTGAAATCCAGGCACAGCGTCGAGCATGTTGTGGTCTCTGGCGACTCCTTTTCTTTTCACTTCCACTAGAGCAGCTGTGGCCATGGATAAACAAGAAAGAACTAGGCCAACCCCTATGCGCTGAAGGTGAGTTACGCCAGTGGGAATGCCTGTGATCTTTCGTAGAAGTGGGACGATTATTCGGTCGTACATGGGAATCAAGATGACAAGGAAAAGTACTGGGATTATTGGTATAGAGGCTGGTGGTAGGTTAAAATGTTTGCTGATGCGGTTGTCCATGGTTCGACCTTGATAGATTGAGAAGGTTTGGAGTTGTGCTAGGCAAAGGGTCATAATAATTGTGCAGCAGAAAATTGGTAGAACGGAAAGTAAGATTTTTGCGTTTTCGACTTGTGTAACCCTGCATAATTTCCATGGACGATGAGTTTCAGGCCTACCAGTTTGCTCTGCAGATGCTGTTAGTATGGCGGCTTTGTCCATCCACCTGAAAACAATTTTCAATTGGTGAGATGCATACTTTTAACCCAATGACACGTTAGTAATTAAGAGGGGGATAACCTTAAAGTATCGGTATGAGGTAGAAACTCCATATCCATTGCCTCTTCCTTGTTACTAATCTCGTAGAGCTCTGAAGGGTCCTCAGGAAGTTGAAATTTTCTGTTGAGGAATGATGCAACATAAACCTGAAGGGATCAGAAACAAAGAATGAGCAGCAGAATTATCAGTTTCTTATCCACATCTTCCATAATTATTACACCTTGTAAATCGACTGGTGGAGACGGCATACCTGTATAATTTCCAGAAGCACGCTTGATCCTCGAACAACTTGTATGCGATACATTGGCAGTCCAGCTACAAGTGTGGTTACTCCCAAGAACAAGGCAAGAGCACAGATTGCAAATCCCCAGTCCCATCCCTTGTGATCTTGAACCCAAACAAGGAGGGTTAATCCAACAACACCGCCACAGCACAACGCAAACAAGACATAGTTAAAATAGCTGGACATCTGCTGGTCCTCTTTTGGGTCTTTCTCATCAAATTGATCAGCTCCGTGTGCAGGGACCGCAGCCTTGATTCCAGAGCTGCCAAGAGCAAGCAGGTATAGGCTAACAAAAAATAGAGCAGCTTTTCCACCTTCAACATGCTTGCAGTGAACTGCTGGATTATACATATCGCAAGCAGGCGGCCGCAATTTGGAGTAATGAGCTTGAACTGCTAGCAATACAAGTCCCTGCCTCACAAGTTGCATCATACGTTAGAAGTTGAGAACTATATATGTACGCTACTCCATGAACCTTGAGCATGCACGCACTGTTTATTGTTCATTACCATCTCCATTATCACAAAATATATGTTTTGTTTGTAGAATAGTGGACATGATTGATTGTATGTAAAGTTACATGCTTACAACTAACTCGAGACATCCTGAAATTATCCCAATTTTCAATCTGCCAACGTAAGCGTCTGCCAGGATAGCCATCAGAATAGAGAGGATGTAGGAAACACCCATGAAGTTGGTTAGCTCATTAGCTGAATCTAGTAAGTCAAAGTGCATTGTGCCATAGATGTAAGTCACCAAGTTTACTGCCAGTGCTACACCCGACATGTTTTCCAATGCAAAGGTGGCTGCAAAGAGAAAGAAAACAACAAAATCAGCCATAAAAACCTCTTACTGAAATTTGTATAGCCAGATTAAGCCTTGTTCAATAAACTATATTTAGATATATGCCTAATGGGAGAATAGCAGTTCTTGGTCCTCCATGTCTGTGCCTCAATGCTTGCCTCCCCTTCCAGTCCACCTTTCCTATAACAACATCGTTTTTCTCCTGTAAACCAGTCAAAAAAGGATCATTCATGAGCACTGAAAACTTTAAATACGTAGCTAGAGATTGCAATTGTACAAGATTGTACAGAAATGCTAGTACCATGGCACAGCACAAGGTTGCTAAGGTTCCAACCTCAGAAAGTGTAAAGACGGAGATCAAATTTGTGGCATAATAAAGGATGATGCTATTGTTATATAAGGTGTTCCTTGCGTTATTCGACCGTTTGTAAACTTTTTTTTTTCATTTTTGTACATCTTTTCTTACCTAAACAATTGAGCAGCTTAAACAATTGAGAAGCTTGGTCTATTGTTCATGTTCAAACATATGCAAGGTCGTTGGACAATGACTTGTATCCTGAAAAACCAATAAGTTATTTGTATGTCACATCTAGAATAGAACACTGTATAAGCCATTTCTAACTTAATTTTGTGCTCCTCCTATGATTTTTAGGACTCAAACATCTATCTCAAAGCAGAGGAAAATAATTAATCGAGTAATATTTTCTGATAATTCCAAGTGCTAACTAATTCCAGTGAGTCAGTGTCAACAATTTCCCATTATTTTGTCACTTGAAAGTGAAACCTGGTTAGAAATATGAAATGCTACACAAGGGTAATCGTTGATAACAGACATTCTTCATCTGCATATATACAGCATTAAGTATAAGCTTACTTCTCATTTCGCCGGCACTTAGATTGTGACAGATTGATTCAAAGGCTGATTTCTTAAGCATATTGAAGCACTAAAGTCTAAGTAAGCGTTTCAGAACTTATTGACTCTGTTTTCAAAGAAAAGGTTTTATAAAAATGTAGATGATAGCCATTTTCTTTGTTGTGAATATCATGGTTTTAAATAATGTTTAACTGTCTTAGATTTAGATCATTACTGAATAAAACTACAAACAACACCAATAATACTCACTGACAGAAATGCCAGATTTAGAAAGATCCAATAATACACAGTCTTATATTACTAATCAGAGAAACTCTTCGGAATAAAAATGGCGGTTGTAATTGAAGTAGCTGACATTAGTTACAATTAGGGGGCATCCATGTCCATTTCCTCCTAAACAACAGACATGTCTTTGCACCTTGTACATGAAGTCAGATCTTGGTTGAACTTTTCCACTTTCCAAATTTTTAAAGAATGCCTTTTAACCCTTTTTTTTTTCCCCCTGCATATGCATTCTATTAGAATTATTGTCTATAATCGCATCATCTTGTTGATAGAGACAATTAGTAGAATACCAGCAAGTATGACATAAAAATACTAAGACTTTCAATGCTTTAGCCGATCTTTCTCTCTTAAATATCCTTCACTTCCTCGACATATTTGTCTGGTTCCAGGTCAACTGAAAGACTATTTTGGCCAAACTGAACATTTCTTATGCTAAATGGAGTGGATTGATACAGATTGAAAGCTCTAATATTACCTATTGTAATATACAAGTCGTACAGACACCCCTACATTTTCCAAGTAATATAGATACTGTAATGATATAATACTGAGTGGTTTAGAAGGAGCTTTGTTCTTATGAAGGAAAACCTGAAAACGGAACAGCCAAAACTTGATTTTGACATAACAAAAAAAAATAAGGAGCTTGTCCGTTATGATAAAATTGCTCCAGTTGGGCCCAAAGGGATTGGCCACAAGCAAGCAAGAATGCAGAGAAGGGTTTTGGAAAAGAATAAAATTCTGCAATATCAACCTGTATACTAACAAGAAGGAACAGTATACAATGCCTCCATTCTAGAAGCTCACATCATGTTGAAAGAATGACTACTTTCAGCTAAAATAGATGAATCTGTTGGACAGGATAGTCCAGTCCTTTAGCAAAAAAATTCTTAAAAGAAATCAAATGAAAATAAGATATGATATTTAATGTGACTATTAACAATGGAAACACAAACCAAACAGCCACAATGTACAGAACAAAAGAAGGAAGGATTTTTATGCAAAGAATGTTTGAGTATGCCTCACGTGCGGAAAAGCTGACAGCAAGAATTTGCAGAAATACTTGCTCAGTAATTCAATAAAGAATACTTCAATCGCAAAACAATTTTCCCTTTGTCCACCCCAAGCTTAGCTCCTGTTACCAACCAATGACCTGGAGTATCCTGGGGTCCCTTCAACATTTCGCTTGTGTCAACAATTTTAACTAATTTTCCTATGTTGCTTGAACTATCTTCCTTCTTCTCAATGGCAATTCTTTCACTTGAAGTTGATGAAGATGCTCCATTGGGCCGAGGTGCAGATGGGTTTGAAGGGCTATGATCCCACACAGACCGCCTTATTGTACATCCTGGGACTTTTGAGAAGAGGAGCTTGAGGTGTAAGACATTCTTGGCACCAAAATCCCAAACACCAAGCTGAGCTCCTGTAACGATGTGAACACCAGAGAGGTCTCCAATGGAAGTGTCTGTGGACTCTATCGGTGCAGTGCTTACATGGGAGAAGTTTTTCCATTTGATAGGCTCGAACCAACGGCTATCCTGCTCCTCAGGACCTTGCCACTTGGGTGCACCTATGGCCATATGCACATCCCAATGTGGTTGAAGGATTTTTGGAAGGGACACAAGATGCTGCAAATGGATGGAGAGTCGGTTTTGCTTGCTGCCCTCTAGACTAAGTCTAAGACCAGTAACTGGTCTACGGCCAATTGTCACCTGCATACCATACATATTTTGGCATTAGAAGAATTACATTCATGTTCACAATTCTTAAGAAAAGGAAAGACATTATCCTAAAGAAGACAGTCCAATCATGAGGTAAGTGGGGAAAATTAAGAGTTCTATATACATTGAGAACAGTTGTGAAGAACATAATTCAGGTTCACTAGGAGAAATTTTTAGGCCTGAGAAGTGAGAATCGCAAAAAGAGGTAAGTCTACAAGCCGATTTATTATCTAGCTTAACTCTATGGAACTAGAGGCTGACATTTCATATTCCAGGGTCAATATTTCAGAGATGTGGCCCCTCTGTACTCAAGTAGCACCACATTTGATGTGATTTTACTCCTAAAGATTCCCAAAATGGACGTATCTTACTGATACTAATCATCAGGTTCTGACATAACTAGCAACTTAAATTGCCCGAGTTTTCTGCATAGCTGATTGCTTGCAGTTTACATTGCACTTAAAAAGTCCAAAAGCTTCTCTCTAAATGCTGGATCGTGGTTATCTTTAGTTAGGCTCTTCTTAGGATACTGGTTTCCATCAGCGAGTCAATTTGAGATTTCATAAGCATCCATTCAGGAAAACAAATCCGGGAATCTCTAGCAGGTGAAAGCAATGCTTTCCAACACTAGTATCACAAAAAAGAAACCTAGGTGTTGATTGAACTCAGATGCTGTTTTCATCATCTTTCAGCATACATTGCACCAACTCCCATTTTCCCCTTTTTCTAATTTAAAAGGGAAACTCTTGTAAACAGAATGATCCTATTGACATTAACTTGTATCACAACAATAATGGCTACAAAACAATCACCTGATCTGGGCTGATATAAAGCTTGGGCCCCATCAAGCTGAACTGAAGTGACGGGCAAACAGGCTCCTTTCTTTGAAGGTTATTCTGTTCTGGAGCCCAAACTCGAGCAATTTGGAAATCCAGAAAGTATTGCAGATCCTCAATAGGAGGCTTGTCTGGTAGATATTGCAATTGGCTTATTAGTGTTCCGGCCGAAAACAGAACATGAAAGCAGATTATCAAATGTGGCAGCAGCAGCTACATGTGAAATATAAATCTTACTATAATGAATACACAATCTTCTAGGTTATTCTTCATTATCAAAGACATGAAAAGGTTGTTCTATCTGCTGCTGAATTTGTTAGCCTAAGGTCTTTGCAAGAAGACAGCAAAACTGGTGGCAGCAACAGAACCAGATACATTTACATTTTCCATGTGACCGTGTACCACATTATATATAAGTTCCCAACAAAATGAAAAATTTATATTTCACCTTAATGGCTACCAAAGTTTTTCTCAATTTAGACTCTTGACTATTGAATCTAAATTTATACTCTTGATTATTGAATAAAAAGGTTAAACAGCCAAAGTATTATATTTCTTGGAAAAATGATTAAAAATCATTAAGAAATATGTTTGTGTGTGTTCAACATTGCCCCACTAGAACAGAAAAAAGATAGAAAATGAGTCAAGTCGATATTTCAAAATCAGACAATGAACTTGAAAGTTTTGCATACAAACTTACACTCCAAGTACAGCTCAATTGCCCGAGCCAGATGTTTTATACCAGGCACTCCTTCAAGCAGTGAAACAATAGGTGTAAATGTCATGTTTATCACATCTGGTGCCATCTGTATATTATTTGCCCACTTGGAATGACTTTGCTCAAGATCATCACCTCCTCTTCTCCTAAAAATGACAGTTACGTCCTGCAGAAAGCAGTAAATTTTTAAGACTTTTCACACTTTGACTCTTCAGAGAATGCACTTTAATTAGTTACAAGTTTTTCACATCAGCATGTTCTTATGATAACCTTGTCTTTGTACTTCAAAGCACCTGCACTTGAATGACTTTTGGAGTCCTGAAACCTCTGGTCCGCAATGTCTGTCACATAGCTTTCAATGTCTGACACTGGCAAAGGAGACGACTGATGCTGCCTAATGTAAACAACATCTCTTCCACCAATAGTTACAGACGTGACAATATGAGTACCGTAACTTTCGATGAAACTGCAATAAGAAAATTCAATAAAAGAAAGAAAACTTCTGTCAATCAAAATTCAAGGTTGTGAAAACTTTATCTAGACATTTTGGTGTACAGTTTTCTCCACGTATAAATGATTAAAAGTGACTATTAACAAGGATAAAGAATTTGTAACAATATCTGATATTCATGGGAAAGATTTCAATGAACTAAGAACTTTCAGGATCTTGCATTTTATAAGTAAAAAGATGGACACAGGTTTGCCCTTCCCAAATCAAAGCATTTTCTGTAAAAACTAATTATATTGAATAATTAGGTTATAATTTCTTTTCTTTTTTTCTTCTTCAGAAGTTTCACGTCACAAATTGAAATATCAAAAGAAACTTAAAGCAGACGTGCAACTAGGTTATTACTATTTACCTTGCCAAGGATGCCGGATCCCAGGAGTAAGGAACAGCACGCTTAATTTCCTCGTGCAATAGTAGAGACATATTTGCTAATTGGACCTTATACAAGGGAATGAAATGCCCAACCATGGCAAGGGATTTTGTGGCTGCTGCATCAAGTTGCCAAGAACCAGTGAAATTGAACATGCTATTGAAGCTTCCAAGCGGACTACCAATTGATATTCCTGATTTCTCATTAAATCTCGCTGCCATCTGAAAACAAAAGGCATTAACTTTCACAAATATTCTTAACAATGCATTCACCTAAAGGCCAAAAGATCCATGACTAAAATTGCTTGAAAGATACGAAAAGTTTGTCCATTCCCAGTTTTGATTACATTTAAGCAATAGTACCATTGCTGCCATCATCTTTTCGTGTGGAATGGCTACTCTAAATTATTGAAACATATACTCTTTATTGGTTAACCCTAAAAATTAAACCAATATCAAGAATTATACCAATATCCAAGTAGGAGTAACAACTAAAAGAAAATGAAGACATGCACACACACACATGCAAAAGAGAGAACAAAAAAGAGATCTAATCAGTTTCAGTCAATGTTCTTTCTATAATACTCTATTTGACCTTGTTACAATAGAATAAAAAATTTGTGGTATCCTCACTCCATTGCAGGAGTAGGGAGTCTGGCAGCAATGAGCAATTTAGGGTCATTTTCAACGTAGTCTTCAAACATTAATGAATAGCAGACAGGCCAAAAATCCATAATAACAAAAAAGTTACTTCAGTTTCCTTTTTAAGGCCATTTCAGTCATATATGATAGTCATAGAATTCCACAAAACTTGGACTTGAGCCCTCCTGAAAATGAAGTGAAAATTAACTAAAAATAGTTCAAATACACCCATTAGTTTTGGAAATTTTTAAATATTTCAACGATATGTTGTTTATTCCAAGGTAATGTGTCCTGTAATTGCACTCAAATAGGTCAAGACATACTCCCTTGCGATGAGTTACTCAAGCCTCGTGTCTCAACAATCTTGAACAAAATTTGACACTTAAGTGACTGAACGATCAAAATGATATTGCCATCCACTAAATGGAATTAATTGATAATGTCAAAAGAAATGCATACACTACTCTCTACTTCTTTAAACATGAATCAATCTTTTGAACACTGTAAATGAACCACATCCAAAACTTGAATACCAAGAGAAAAGTCCCCTGCTCTTGTTGTATATGGATGCAAACATAAAGTAACTAAAATTAGACAATTAGCTGTTTTATTTTCACAAATCCTTTAGCGACAGAAAAGTCTATCAGCAATTACTATTAGCCTCTAATAGCATTAGAATTTAGAATAAGAAGCTATCGTAAAGAGTTATGGTAGTCGTGACACTGCATTACCACGAACGAAACCTTACCAATTATCATCAACTAAATCACAACCACAACAAGAATGGGACTGTATTCAGCAAATAATCCAGCTTTAGAAGATTCAGTATACCATCAGAAAATAGGGAATTCAAGCATTCCCAAATAAAAGAATAGAAAAACATACCAAAAGCCAAACCAAAAAAAGAGAAGGAGAAAGAATCACCTCGTGGAAGCTGCAAACTGGGATTCTTTCGATGCTCCTTTTGCCTGCAGAGCATTCGATATCAGTAGAAACATTTGACACAACAACCCCAGGACAGACATCAAGATCCCTTGTATGTTCTTCATCCAAAAGCACTAATCTTGACCCCGGAGCTCCTTTGCAGTACAAAAGCCTTATATCAGATGTGACATCAAACCCACGTCCCAAAGCTTGGATTGAGTTGCTGAGGGTGGCGGTCAAAGCATCTGAGGAACCGGAGCTCAAGCTCATCTTCCCCTTTTCCTCTCTTTCTCTTTGCTTTTCATTAAATGGTGAGAGAAATGAGTTTTCTTTTTTCTGTGGGCAAATTTGTTTTTAATTTACTTTCATTTTTTGACCAACTTTTTTCATGATGTAAATTAAAAGCTATCGTAGTTGGGGTTGGGAGGTAGTTTTGGAATTAAAGACTTGAACTTTGCTTTTAGATTGTGATTTTATTCGGTGTTTTGGTTCATGTGCTCTAATGGTAGAGGATGATGTTGTTGACTGCAATAATGGAGTTTTCCTAGTTGACTGGTTCTTTCCTCGGTTGTTCATTAATCTTTGCAATGCAGCCGCATCCAATTACTTTCCGACAACTACTTTGACTTTTTAGCATTTCCCCATAAAACTGAGAAAAAATATACAAGTATTGTCTTTCGCCGGGCCTGAGTCTACTTCGGCAGGACAAGGCTCGAAAAAAAGCATGTTTCGACGGGAGCTTAAGGCGTGTTTGGTTGAAGAGTTAGAAATGTAACAGGATATAACGTAATACACTTCTATCTTTTAGTTGAAGGTTTTATAATAGAATGGAACGGAATAAGATAAAAGCGGAGGGTTTTATGTTACATTCCATTTTATCCTAAACAGTAAAAATGAGAAACCATCGATTCGGAGGGTTTGGGATGTAACATAAATTAATAAATACATATTACTTAATATACCCTCAATAATTTTTTTTTAATACCAATTATTTCTTCTAACCTTAACCCTCTTTTCTCATACTCAATTATTACGGTCCACAAAAATTGTATATAATTAATAATATTTTTATATTATTTCTCCATACCCTAATAATAATATTTTATATTATTAATAATAAATTGTATATAATTAATAATAAAATTAATAAAAACTTTATTAATGAAAAATATAAAAATTATTCTTTAATTATTTGTATATATTTCTATATAAATAAAAATATAAATAAATTATTTTTAAATATAAATCACATATAATATAATATAATTTAGTAAAATAAATTTTATTAAATAATTAATAATAATATTTATATATAATTAATAATAAATTGTATATACTTAATAATAAAATAATAAAAATTTTATTAAAAATTTTATTATTTTAAAATAGAAAATATATAAAAAAAATTATTTGTCACGGTTGTGACGTGAACCGTAACTTTTTAATTGGACATAATTTTTGTTTTAAAATCATAGGGCCTGTTTGTTTCCCTTTTTTTTCCTATTTTTTGTTGTCGTTTTTGTAAAAAGAAAAACAGGTAACTAAAACGTGTTTGGTTTACTCTGTTGTAATTTTTTGTTTCTGAAAATTAAAAAACCACAACAGTTTTACAGAAACCAGAAAACATCGTTTCTCTTAATTTTGACTATATGTTTTCTTCGACAGAAAAACAACATATCTCTATTTTCTATCTCGAATAATAATAATAATAATAATAATAATACAAAATTTATAATAATAATTAATAATTAATAATTAATAATAATAAGATAATTAATTTGGTATAATAAAATTAATAATATTAAAAATAGTAAGTATAAAATTTATAACAATAATTAATAATAATAATAATAAATTAATAAGAATAACTTATTAAAAATTAATGATAATAATAATAATAAATAAAATTAATAATAATAATAATAAATTAATAATAATAAGAATAACTTATTAAAAATTAATAATAATAAGAATAAGAATAACTTACTAATAATCATCATAATAAAATTAATAATCATAATAATAACTTATTAAAAATTAATAATAATAAATAAAATTAATAATAATAAGAATAAGAATAACTTAATAATAATAGTAGTAGTAGTAATAATAGTAATAATAATAATAATAACCAAACATATTTTTGGTCTTAGTTTTTTATTAGAAATCTCAACCAAACAGGTTTTCGTTTTTTTAGAAGAAAAAAAATAAAAACAAAAAACAGGAAACAAAAACCAAAAACCAAAAACCAAAAACTAAAAACAACAACAGAAAAACAAAAGTGGAACCAAACGGCCCCTAAATG
>JAOSBL010000002.1:33064850-33079054 GCA_027568915.1 Erythroxylum roraimae | reverse complement strand
ATGATTTAGTGTATGATGCCATGTTATGTACAGTGAAGGTGAGATAGTTAACATGTCATTTCTGACAGGCATGTACACGTGTATCCGATAGACGCACGTGCATATGTCAGTTAGGAATGGGGTGTTACAGGTAACGACTGGGTGTTGTTTTTCGTTGTGTGGCTTACGATTGGGTTGCTCTGTATATTGTGTGTGATTTCTGTCTATGAGTTAATACTGTTATTTGTGTGAATCAACCCATGGTGTGTGGTGACAACTTTCAGACCTGTTTTAGTGGAGCTGAACCTATTGGAAAGTTGTTTTTCTTTTCTTTCTCAAGTGTTCTCAGTCATGTTGAATTTTGTTTAATCATTTAGGTTATTCATTTATTGTTTTTTCGTTAAACGATTGTTGAGAAAAATCCTCTATTGAGGTTAACACGAGTCAGTTGTGTTATTGGGTGTGAATCACTTTCACAGGTAATGAGGACGAGGGATAGTGTTAAGGATTGAGTAGTGTCAGCTTAGTAAAGTCTTGTAAAAAGCTATCATTGTTCTTTGGTGAACGTATTAAACGGGGTGAAGGCTCTGCAGACGTAGGCAAGGTGTGCTACACTGTGTTACCAAATCTTGAGTGTTGATATGTTTAGTTTCATATTTATTTTTCTGTTTCTGTTTGTGTTGAAAAATTAACAGTTACTGATACAATTTCTTTATATCAAGTTACCAACAGATACAGTTACAAGCAGTAATGATCAAATAAGAGATTTTGCAAAACCATACCCCTTCGAAAATTTTTAATTAGCCTAAAATTGATAGTACCTTTCAATTAACAAAGAATTCATTTCATTGCTTGTCGATGGACTTTATGGGACGATACATAAGCTGGTACACTTTGTTAACAAAAAATGAAATCTCAAGGTAGGTTATAGTGGTATACTATAGAGCACCAAAAACATTACAGTATAAGCTCGGATCAGCAAAAAGTGGCCCATCATTATTTAAAGAGGAATTGGGGCTATCGGTGTGCATATAGGCTTACAACCATCCATTTGAGTTTGAAAAACAAGTCTCTGATATACTGCTCCTAAGAAAGATGAACTCCAATATAATTGTAATGAATATGAATACTCAGGAAATAAGAAATTGGACCCAAATCCTTTAAAGAAAATTCAGCATCCAAGTCAGTAATAAGTTGCTCTAATTGATTAGCATCTCCAATGATTAATATGTTATCAATATACACCCAAACGTAGGAGACAGAAGAACCATAGTAACTAAAAATAAAGAAGAATCTAAATGACACCCTTAAAATCACATTTTAGAAGAAAATCTTTAAGAAAATGAAGCCAAGCACACGATGCTTGTTTCACGATGCCTGTTTTAAGCCATAAATAGCCTTAATTAGAAGACAAACATATTCAGGATCCTAGTGGTTGGGCCCTATAAACAAAATCTTGCAAATCACTATTTAAAAAGTCATCATTCATGTCTATTTGACAAAGATTCCATCCCCAGGTAGCAACTAAGGATAAGACCAGTAAAACAGAACTAGGCTTAATCACAAGGCTAAAGGTATCAGAGTAGTCCACCCCTGCTTCTTGGTAAATCCCTTGAGTAATAAGACAAGCCTTGTAGCATTATATGCCACCATACAGATGACGTTTGATTTGTAAACCCATTTACTCCCAAAAATGTTGGCTCTAGGTTTAGGTGGGATAAGGGTCCAAGTTTTATTTTTACGAAGTACAGTAAGTTCAAGTTGCATTGCATTTTGCCACTCAGGGTACTTGATAACTTGCTTATAACTCATGGGCTCTTTTTTAAGAATAGGAAAAGACAAAAGAAGAGGATAACAAACGGAAGCTAGGGTTCAAGGTTTTAGAGAATTGGTCCAAACACGTGTTTGCATATGATGAATAGAGATAATAAATGGAAGAAGATGAAGGAAGGCTTGAGGTGGATTATGAATATTATTGTGCTAACATATTAGATTTCATGGAAATTGGAGAAATAGTACTAGAATGGTCAATAGAGATAGACAAGAAGGGTTGAGAAGGAATATGGGTAGCAGTAGGTAATGAAGTTGCAGCAGGTGACCCAGAAATTATGGGAAGACAAGTAGCAGTGTGTAGAGGAGTAACAGAAATAGGAGAAGAAGTGGTAGAAAATGATAGTGTAGGTTGTTAAAATGATGGAAACAAAAACTTACTCATCAAAAACAACATGACACGTAATACAAGTACAAAAAGTAGGAGGTGAAAGCAAATATAGCCCTTATGATGAGAGTTATAACTAAGAAATATACAAATCTTGAACCTAATATCCATTTTATTGGTGTTATATGGACGAAGATAAGGAAAAACAAAAACAACCAAAGGTACGTAACAAAAAATAGTCCAACACATAATGGTATAACACTTGAAAATGTGATTTAGAGCAAAGAATTGGTGTGAGTGTTCAATTGCTTAGAAAAATAGTCGTTCTAAAAGCCTGTTCCCAAAACTTAAATGGTAGACTAGTATGGGTTAAAAGAGAGAGACCATTGTTAACAATGGCTCAATGACTACGTTCTATAGCCCCATTATGTTTATGAGTGTCAAGACATGGATGTCGATGAATTACACCTAAAGATTGTAAGAAAGGAGTTACAATTCGATACTCTCCACCCCAATCAATTTGAAGATGTTTGATCTTTTTTCGTTAAATTGCATATTAACCATGGTCTAGAAATTTTTGTAGTCATCAAACATTTGATCTTTATGAGATAAGAAATATATCCAAACAAACTCTAAGTAATCATCTAAAAATTGAACAGAATAGCAATTTCCATTAGTAGACAAGATTGGGGCAAGACCCCGTGCATCAGAATAAACAAGTTTAAATGGAGATTTAGAAGAAAAATGAGATGAATTTAGAGAACGATGATGACTTTTGCCTAATTGGCATACACCACAGATGCCAAAACTTTTATTTGACATAGGAAGAGAAAAACGAAAACAAATTTAGCACACAACTTTTTCATAAGGATGACCAAAACGGTTATGCGAAGAATGTAAAGTGGTGCGCTCACTTAGGAAAACAACCAGTACTCATGAAGAAAGATTAGCAAAGTAACTTGTGGAGTGAAGTAAAGGCAATAATGGAGGTAGACAATAGAGCCCTTGATCAAGCAATCCTCGAAGTAGCACCTTGCCCTACAATGTCTTAACAAAAAAAAGGATAAAATTCAACAATGATATTATTGTCTTTTGTAAATTAGGATATGTTAAGAAGATTCTTAGTGATTAAAGGAGCATAAAAAACATTAGACAGATAAAATGAAATATTTTATTTGTTGTGGGTAAATTAGTGGAGCCAACGTGAAGAATGAGAATAAGATTACATTGTCAAATTAAACTTGATCACCGCCATCATAGTCACTATGAGCAATATGATTGTTGAGATCAGCAGTTAAGTGATTTGTTACTTCAGAATCAAAATACCAGTTATAATCTGGAGGAGAAGCACAAGTGGTGGCAACCATAGCCGTTGGAGGAAGGGGGGCTACTCTATCTCTAGTATAGCTATGGTTGAAGCGATTGTATCAGTCTAAGGCTTCATGTCCAACTTTAGAGTAAATTTGAAATGTCCCCTTTGATTTGCCATTATTAGAATTTAAATTATTGTTCAAGCGTAAACCTTGACTGCCAGAGGTTCTTTAACCTCGAACAGTTTGTGAACTGTCACGGCGTCTTCGGCCACAAGAATTTCCACTTTTGTAGGGTTGAGTTCTTTTCTCCAACTGTGAGTAGGTACGCCGAGTAGTATAAGTAGAGTGAAGTGGAGCCGAGTGAATGCCCTCCAATCAAGCTTCTTCTTTGAGAAGAACCCCAAATAAAGTGTCCACTGTAGGTGTCTCAACAAGAAAACAAAATGAAGTGACCAAAGAGCCAAATTTAGGATCAAGTCCAAAAAGTATATTTTGTACCAAATCAGATTCAAGTATAGTTTCATTTAAGGTTGCCAATCGATTAGTTATAGAATGTTTCAATTCAACATAATTGAAAGTAGAGATCTCCCTTGTTGGATGCTTGCAAGTTGCATACTTATATGCATAGTATGAGCCTTCAATTGAAGTTTGAAGGTGCATTATTGAAGGTGCATTCTAGCATTAAACAGAGTCATTGAAGCACGACTTATATGAATAAGACATTATTTTTTGATGAGTGATCAATCAATGAAAGAATTTGCTTGTCTTGACACTTCTAAATTGTGTAAGTTGAATTATTCATTTGAATTTCTATCTGTGTCAACAAGTTGAGGAGTCGGTACAATATTGTTTGACATCACAATATGGTCTAAGGGTATGTTTGGAAGTTTAAGATGTAATGGAATGGAATGGCAATTAATGGAATGGAATGGAATGGAGTGGAATGGAATGGAATGAAATGGGTCACTCCATTGTTTAGAAGTTTAAATAAAATAAGAGAGGGACTCCTTTGACCATTGTTTAGAAGTGATACTAAAAATGAATGGAATGGAATAACTTGTAATATTTTTTCCAAAATTACCCTTGTAATAAAATATACATAGTTGCCATGAAATTATTTTAGTAACCCCAAAGTATTTCAAATTGTAGGATGCCCAGAATATAGTTTTGTCATTTTCCTATGTAAACAATCAACTTTTTTGTTCTTTTTCATTAACCCTCATCGCACTGTACCCTTCGTTAGGCATTTATTCATGTGTCTTGTTATGGTTGATAATTATTCTTGGCGTTGTAAATCTATTTCTACATTTCGCAGTATATATTAATAATACATTTAAAATTTATGAACCTTCACAATGCTAACTTTATCGAGAACATTTGAACCGTGTTTATTAATAACATATTTTAAATTTAAATTTTTGACGTAATAGTTGAAAAATGAAGCTCGTGTCTCACAAATACATGAAGCTCATTTTCTACGTACCCAAACATAAATTGAGAGTATTTTTGTCATTAAATTAGGGTTTGGAAGGCAAGCCATGCCATTCCATCCCTGACTCCCTAATTTGGGAGGTCACAAAATATTTGATTTTGGATGACAAAAGATGGCTTCCAAAGCCATCAATTGTCATTCCATTCTGTTTCAAAATAGACTCTCAAACAATGGCTTGGATCATTTGGGTCATTCCCTTCTATCCCTCCACCCACATCCAAACATACCCTAAGTCATAAGCTTATAAGGTAGAAAGAATTGTGCGAGCCCAAAGATGGTAATTTTCTTTGTCTAACTTGAGATTAAGGGTATGATAATTGAAGGAGTTATTTTGCAACATTGAGAGTTGCGATCAATTGATTGATGTTATGAGATGAATCATTGGTAGCCATGAAAAAAGTGGTAGCCTAATGTTGCGTATGACTTACCCGCATTAACAAGTGTTGTGTCGAGGAGACGGAGAGCGAATGTGGTTAAGACAGCAACTAGCGACGTGGCATTCAAACTCTGCTGCGACTTGCGAAGCGAGAAACCAAGAGTCCCTTTGTCCCAATCGTATCTTTTTCTTTGCATGGACGAAGACGACCTTTCTTTCCATGACGCGCTCGACGACTTCCCGTCTCATGATTGCTCCGAGACAGACCAATACGATCATTCCACCTGCGACTCCACTCTCTCCGTCGACCTTCCTTTTCCGGAGGTTTCCTCCTCGGTGTCCACGATACGTCGCCGATCAATATCCCGTAGCAGATTCCCCGACGTCGCCTCCGAGGACTCCACTCTTGGTTCCTCCTCCGACGGTTCGAGCGTTACCCAAGTCAATGACCCAAAAACGGATATTAGAGAAAGGAGATACAAAATTGATCGCGCTTTGAAGGAAAATGAGAAAAATTTGGAGAGTTCCGATTCTGCAGGGACGAGTCAGGACATTGTTGAGTCGTTTGGGACTGTGAGCGGTGTAATTGAGGAGGAGGATGCGAAGACACAGGGATCAATTGTGACCGTATCGAAGGGTGACCTAGTTGGTGGCCCGACCGATTCAGGGGCTGAAGATGTCGACTCTAGTTCGTCGAATTTGCTTGTGTCTATTGTTGGTTTGGTGTTCAAGGCAATTGGGTTTCAGCTAAATTTGTTGTTTACTTTCGTCAGCTTTCCAGTTTGGGTGTTGTATCATTCTTACATGTTGGTTGTTGATCCATTTGGAGTTGCAAGGCGTGTTAGACAACTTTGCCTGCGGAAGTTGGTGTCTTTGTGCAGTTTAATTGGTTTAAATGATTGGTTAAAGGATCAGAAAACAATTTGGAAGTTTTTCTTGACATTCGGGTGGGGAATTTTGTGGTCCATTTATGTTTGTACCATTTTGTTTGGGTTGCTGGTTTTGTCAGTTGTGATCAGTGGGTTTTTGATGAGGTATTTGGTGGAGGAACCAATGCAGATAAGGCAAGGTTTGAACTTTGATTATACAAAGAACAGTCCAGTTGCATATGTGCCCATATCGTCTCGTGGTAGTCTTGACTGTGGTGTGAATGGTAAGGACAACGATGGAGATCTCACGAAGTTGGGACCACGGGCTATACCACCTAATCACAAGTTACAAGTTGATGTTTCATTGACATTGCCTGAATCAGAATATAACCGAAATCTGGGGATGTTTCAGGTACTCGTTTGGTTCTTTAAACACGGAATGTTTTTGGATGTCACGTTAAACTTTTCCCTTGAAATCTGTTTTTCAATATTTTTTAACATGTATTACTCTTTTCTGGTTACACCTATTCCGGTGCAGTACTTGATATTCTACAATTTTGGTTATTTTGTCGGAGTTGGGTCGAGGGGAGGGAGAGGGAAGGAGGGTAAATGTCGTCATGTTGACGGGTAGAGAGCTTCTCCTATAAAAATTTGATCGACAATTGCTGCAGTTCAGATGTGGCAGAAATACTGCCTGACATTAAGGCCTTTTTCTTATTCCAATTAAATTAGAAAGGGCTTTGAACAGTGAAGTAGATTACCATTGTTGTGACATTTGATAAGTGAAATTTTCTGGCACCCCACGAGATATGTGGATGGAAAGATATGTATGGAGTTTTTACTGTAGTCTGGAAAACCATACATCAAAAACGTTTAGTAAGACTGTAGGAGTTTCTATATTCCCCCATCGAATGTTCTTCTGATCCCTTGTTCCAATTCTCAAAAGCTATGCATAATAGATTTTTATTCTTGGAGGGAGATGTATCAAGATTTGAGAAACTAAAGCCAGAGTATTGTGATCACTTGACCATAATTTGGAGAGGTCTCAGATCAGAGTAGACACGGTGAAATTTAATCACAAATGTTTGTATATTTTGTTATTTAAATAAATCATGGATATCTCTTGGGATGTTTCTCCAACCTGTTGTACGTGCTTTGAATTTCATCTTTAATTATACCATGACCCATGATAGTGAATCAGTTGACCCAAACCACACATCAATTTACATACCCATCTTTGCACCCATGCCACATACTGAATGTATCAAGTTCTATGTCTTAATATATTGGTTTTTATAAGTTGATGGATAGAGATAGAGGTATTAACTGTTTAACCATGACTTAAGTACTCTCTCCCTTGTTACATGGTCTTAGTCATGATTTATGTACTCTCTCCCTTGTTACATGGTCTTAGTTAGTACTTAAGTCATGGTTAAACATTTCATATCTAAACTAAGACCATGTAACAAGGGAGAGAGTACATAAATCGTGGTTCCTGTTTAATAAAATTTCCAATTTTTGTACTTTACTCTTTAGTGTTCGTGTATATGTTTGAAGAATGGTTGTTGTACTGGAGTTTTTTACAATTTGAAGGTCCGGGTGGAGTTCCTGTCTGCCAATGGTAAAACCATTGCCAGCAAAAGCCGGCCATGCATGCTAAAATTCCAAAGTCAGCCTATCCGAATACTTTTAACTTTCCTAAAGATTGCACCCCTTGTTGCTGGCTACATATCAGAATCCCAGACTCTGGAATTGAAGATAAAAGGTTTTACGGAGCGAGTTGTTCCAACTTCCTGTTTGAAGGTGGTAATTGAACAAAGAGCTGAATTCCTTCCTGCTGCCGGGATCCCTGAAATATATGAAGCATCTCTCGTACTTCAGTCTGAACTTCCTTTCTTCAGCAGGATTATACGGTGTTGGAGGAAAACCATATTTGTCTGGACCAGCATTATGTTGTTTATGATGGAGTTTCTATTTGTCCTCATCTGTTGCACACCACTTGTTATTCCAAGAACAGGGCCAAGGGACGTGCCTGCTAGTTTCAATACAAATGGTGTCCCAGAACAAACTTGATGCTGGCGGATGTGATACAAGTGAGGATCGAATGTTATACTACTAAATACTAATCTGTTTATATGAACTAATCTGCTGGTTAAGGCACCCTAACTTTAAGTTTCTTCCATTCTTTAATTCTTTTAGCTCTTTTTATAGGTGATAACATCCTTCAATGTATAATGGACTGATCTGTTACAAAAACGCTTTTAAGATTTTACATCAAACAAGAAAGGAAAAGCGACAATATAGTGTTATATTTAGTTCCTGGAGCCCCATAAATTGCTTTAAGACATATACTGGACATTGGATTTCATTTCCTATCTTCTGACCTGTCTTAATAGTTGATAAATGATGGCCATCCTCTATTAACATTGTTTCCCTTGGATATTCAGGCATGCTTATTAACTTTAGCTATTAAAGCAGGAACAAAAGATGCTCTTATATAGTGTTACATAGGTTAAAAACCCCGTGGATGTCGTCCCTAATCGACCTCATTATGCAAAACTTCGATATCATCAAGTCCCCAAGCAAGTACGGTCTGTTCTAGATAATTGGCTGATTATTTTTATAATATCAATTAAAACTTTAATACCATCAAAGCCTCGAACAGGTACGGTCTGTTTTAGATAATGAGCTGATTATTTCTATGATGCCACAAAAACTTGGATATCATCAAGGCCTCGAGCAAGGATGGTCTGTTCTAAGCAGATTGTGACTGCAAGTTAATTTCTTAAATATAGAAGCCTATAGCTGCCATATTCGTCGCCAATTCTGGCTTTTGGGTTCAGATGAGCTTGGGACTTCTGACTATGGACATTACTATAAGTTCTCTTCAAAAATCAGCACAGACACTTCTGAGGTTCAGCACAGACACTTCTTTGCGGCAGCTTTCTTCTTCTTGGTTATCCAGGGGCTGAGGTTATGCGGGAGCGGACTTTACTTCAGTATCTCACTGGCTTGCTTCTTCTGAGCTTGAGAATTAATTCGTAAGGCTTCCCTTTCGGATTAGCACTTCTTAAGTTTTAGTAGGATAGAGTTATCCCTCTGCTCTTTTTCTTGGCCTGTACGGAGGCTAGTTGCTTTTTAGCTAGTTGTGCCTTCCGTGACACTTGTAAATGAACCTTTTGTACATATCTTTGTTTCATTTATTAATTTTTCTGAATTACCGAAAAAAATCAGCCGATAAACTCCAAAATTTATCACTTTTTTACGACGACAACAGTCAATATAAGTCTAGCTGATACACGAAGTTGGGAAGTAGACATCCTTATTTCTAATTAACAGAAAGGCTGCTTCCAAAAAGTATTTCAACAAAGCTACCACTTTCTATTGCATAGTATTTCAACAAGACTGGATTTTAGGCAGTCGGCAGACAATCGAAATAGTATTTCCGAACTAAAAATGATAAATTATGAGCTTAAATTCACTCCAAAAAATATTTTAAAAGAAGAAGTTTGTCATATATTTATAAATTATTTTAACATTTTTTACTCGATTAAAGTGAGATTCTTGACATACTCCCCTTACTTTAGAGCAAAGCTGAACATCTAATAAGCCTATTAATTAAGGGGCTATAACAGGCCAGATACTGTCTTAAACTATTAAAACAAGTTTAGGATATGATAATATGATAAACTTTAGGCCTAATTACACCTCAATAGGTACCTTAAAAACAAATTACAAAAAATGCTTCCGTTGAGGAAGTCAGATGATGTAAGCCACGTCTTGGACAAGAAAAAGGGATTAACGTATAAGAAAAGGTGTGACTTACATGAACTAGAGAATCATGTGGAGCTTGAACATCGACGGATGAAAAGTTTCAAAGCATCACTAAATTAATCGAATGGCTGTACTAAGTCTTACCAACCATGCATCACGTGATCATTAGTTTATATCTGTATTTACCCAAAAGACCGGAGGATCATGCGGATAGTAGATAGTTGGTTGGTTCCTTATCCATCTTGGCGGCTACCTTTTACTTGTATAATTCGTCCTGAAGTATTTCAGAATCAAATCAGAAGCTACTTTTAAGTGTATAGTTGGTTGGTTCCTTATCCATCTTGGCAGCTACTTTTTACTTGTATAATTCGTCATCCTGAAGTATTTCAAAATCGTATCAGAAGCTACTTTTACTTTCTCTGTATCACGAGAGTTGTAAGAAAACGTGACGTCCTGTAATATTCTTAAATCATCTCCTCTCCATACGTGTTTATGGGCAGAGTTTAATGCTGTCATATCTTCAGAGGTTTGGTTCACATGACTTTACCCATAAAGGAACTCGATCATATCTTTTCTATCCAAAAGTTCACACTTGTTCTTAGAAACTACGTACAAAGTTATTTTATGACATGGGACGTTTACAAACAAAAGCAGTGAACTGTTGGAATAACATTGATTGCCTTCTATTTTTGTAGTAAGTAACGCAGAAAACTTATTGGTAGTGAGTTTCTTGTTAAGTTTGTCTGGTCCTCAAGAATGATCCACTTTTGGTAATCTCCCTCAGGGGCTTGTCGGTGTACCTGATCATATTGTAGACCCAGGCACCAGCCTGAGCCCCAAGTGTTGTTGATACAAGGTATATCCATATCCCCTCATACTTGTGCCACACAATTGCTGGTCCCAAGCTTCTTGCTGGGTTCATTGATGCTCCTGAAATTGCCCTGCAGAACAGCAACAGGAGTTTCTAAATACCCAAGTTGAAATTCTCAATTGCTCTTCAGGGAAAGTTCCACCAAAATAGAATATAGACTTGAAGACAATTCTTTGATGGCTTCTGGATACAAGCCTTGAATTCAAACCATCTGACTTGAGGAATGGAATATGGAAAACCATTTTTTTAAATATTTTCAGTAAAATAAACAAAAAAAAGATTTGCTACTTACCCTGCAAACATTACATTAAGCAAAACTGTTGCACCAACGGCAAGTCCAGCAAGTTCACCAATCTGCATAAATTACAGAAGAAGACAATTAAATGATTCAGGATGGCAACTACATATAATATTATCTAATTCAACTACCTTACAAAGACAGGATAATTTAGTGAAACAAGAAGCGTCAAGAAGTTGGCGACATAAACTAGGCAACCCCCAATGTCAATCATACATCCGTATCTAATTTGGGCTCATGATTAGAGGATTGATAGTTACTTACAGCTCTGTTATCAGTGGCAACTCCTGATATGACAAACATGAGATAGAATGTGATTATGAACTCAACTCCAAAGGATTGCATGTTTGAACCTGCTGGCATAGTTCCTGTGAACTTATTTTGGTGTCCGGTAAATAATAATCGAATAGTTCCTGCAGCCATTGTTGATCCAGCGACTTGACATAGTATATAAGCTGGTACCTACATGAGACACACATGTAGACGCAATTGAAATTTCACCAGAAGTTGGCCTATTGCACGTATTCCAATTGGAACAGGAACAATTGATAAACAAAGAAAGAAAGGAACTTATTGGCCATTTAGTCAATTTCTGTCCTGTATTGTAGTTAGTTCACCTGGGTTTTTTCAACAAGGTCGATGTCAAGTTGTCAGTTCTCACCTCTTTCCATGGGAATCTCTTGCAGGTGGCGAAGGCAAGAGTGACAGCAGGGTTAAAATGGGCACCGGAGATGTGACCAACGGAGTAAACCAGAACCATCACAGCTAATCCCCATACTATTGATATTCCTGGTAGCGTCACCACCTTATCAAAGTTCAGATTCGCAGACACCGCCGTACATCCCGCAAATATGAGGAAGTATGTACCAAACAACTCGGCTATCAACTGCACATCAATATTCAATAACATCGATTTCGTCAATCACTATGTTTCGATACAGCAGATCCCAAAAAGTACTCGAACTTGTGTCTCATGTCAGTTATGTACCCCAATCACTAAAGAACAGAATTCTGAAATGATCTTCAACTACAAATGAAGAACGCGTTGGTTTGGTCAAAGAAAATAGTTGAAAGTTTCATATTTGGACATGAACTTTAAGAAATAACTATGATCTCAAAATCATATGAAACGTGTATACAAAAAAGACCGACCTTTAAGACCAAAATTTGATGCAGAAAGCAGAAAGCTTAAACGAAAAAGATAACAAGAAAAACATTGGCCTAGCACTAACCTTCTGGGCAAAAGGCACAGTGAAGCTCAAGAATGAATCCTTGGATGTCAAGACGGGAGGGTTATTATCTTCCTTCACAGCCAAACGAACTTCATGATTACCGTTGGTCGCTGAGATCTCGCCCATCCCTTGTAGCCTGAACAGAATTTAGCAAGGAAAAACTCCAAGTGAGGACAACTACAGTGAGCAAAGGATGGAACCCAAACAGTGTTCTGTTTCTTTTTCTCTGCTTGCAAAAAACCAAGACAGAGTCTCCTTTTTATAGGGGCTCGAAGCATCCAAGAGAGACGGATTCAGTAGTACCTTTTGACAACTAAAAGTTTGAGAAGCAATTGACCGTAGCAGAAGTCATCTTCTCTTTTGGATAGTAACCCTTTTCTTGTCCTAATTTCGTTACTTGCAGGGGATAAGTGTATCCATTTCCACGGGAGATGCCATAGAAATTTGTGACATTGAAGTCTTCTTCAACTACCCACCGAAAAAACAGAAAGCCATGATTGCCTCCTTTTTTCTTTACTAATTAATGTCCTGTTTCTGTCTGTATTGACTAATTGATATGCAGTGTTTTTGAGTTGATTGTTTCCAACATTTAAGGAATAAATTTTGTTTGCTTTTACTAGCTGCCCAGAATATGTGAGTGAATACAGATTCTACTAAATCTACAAAATATGAATCCAATGTAGGAAATATGAAGAACTTGCCAACAATACTATACCAAGCCTTATCCTATACTCATATTTGAAGGATTTTGAGGAGGTTTGGGAGAAATTAGACAGAATCCAAGTAAACTAGTATATAAGCAGGATATCATATATCAACTCAAAACTTTAAGACATTGAATTATGAGTTCTGCGTTGTAGATAACTCATTTTATCTTTATGTCTCTTTCCGAATCAAGATTGCTCTACTTATGAATTTCTAACAATGCATAATTCTTGTAGATTGTTGTGATTATTGATTACGGTACGCCATGTACAACAAAGAGAGTGACATTAAGATAGGAACAGATTACCTTTTGTTCATAATTATTTTCTGTGAAAGAAACATAAAATGTAAGCTGAAGTATGCCTTCTAGCTCTTGTACACATCTTGGAAATTGATAAATAACATCGGTTGGTGATCAACTAGAACTGCTTTAATGGCAAGTTAAGGGGTGCACAAGTGAATAATTAATTAAATAGTGGCGTGGAAACATTTTTAATTGTCAAGAATGTTTCACTTCAACGGTATTATTCTCATTCTTTGCTTGTGATTCCATTTTTAGTTCTTCATAAACAAACATTTTACATTAAATAACCATGTACTTTGATATCTTCTTAGCTAAAAATGTATTTTGAACGTCAACGTTTATAATAAAATATAAAACAAAATTTAATATTTGGCAGTGTTTAAATTGAACCTTAACGTTTTCAAAACATTTAAAACAAACCTAGGGAGATGGAAAATTTAACTAGGTTAACTCTCTGTCAATTAAACGCTACGTTAAAGCTGACGTGAATTTTTTTTTTTTTAAATAAAAATGGTCACCATTGTCACATTCAAATGAGACTGTTTTAAAAATTAATTAAGTGACAGTAAAATTTACACTTTATTTAAAAAATATATAAATAATGTCATGTCAGTATTAAAATGCAAGGTTTTGAAACCCGGATCGAGTGTCAAACCGGAGGTCTTACTGGTCACTATTTTGACCGATTCGACCACCGGTTGAATCGGTGTGACGTCATAATTACGCAATAATTATATTTAATTATATATAATATTAGTAATATTAAAAAAGAAAAATATACCAAATAATATAAAAATATTAAAAAAATAAAAAAAATAAAAAATTTATTGAAC
>JAOSBL010000002.1:33025637-33053417 GCA_027568915.1 Erythroxylum roraimae | reverse complement strand
ATAAAAACTAATTAAAGCAATTTGCGGCAACAAGGAGAAGAGTATGCGATGATGCTGTTGGAGGATTCAGCAACGTGAACAGAGGCAGAACAAGGTGCGACAGTCTCCTCCAGCAGCTAGGGAAATACGATGGTTGTTGAAGAATGCAGGAGAAGAATAAGGGAATCAATGTGTGGCAGCCAACCTCCGGCAACTAACGATTATTCTACTCAAACTTAAAGAAATCAATCATTGGAAAAACAGGAAGAGAAGGTGCGGCAACTGCTGGCGAAAACAGAGAAATCCGATCCTCCCCTTTGCAACCCTAAACCCATATACATATAGGATGCGGCAATCAACCTTCACTCCTAATTTAATTCAATCTCTCCCTTTATCTTGATTAGATATTGTCCAGATTAATTGGTCTTTTAATTTTGGTGGAAGACATCTTGAAAAGAGGTTGAGAAGATCTTGGATTGTTGTGTTCTAATTGAAGACGAATTCTGGAAATCTGCAGATTTGGGATTACGACCTTAGGCGTGCCCACGCCTAATCTTTGAATTTCGACCAATCTGAAATTTTCGAACTTCTTGCCATAATTTTCCTCTTTTTGATCCTTTTTCGTCTTTTTGGTATTGACAACCACCTGTGAACATTTAACAATTAATTCCATCAATTTATGAACACAAATTTCACAAATCAACCAAAATTAAGTCCAACATATATGCATTATAATTGACTTAACAAGCCACGAGAGCTAAAAGCTCAACGATTATATTCGGGCTTCAAGCCCCATAGTGATACAGAGCCTCAGGCTCAATGATTAATGAGCCCATATTGGGACAGTTCAGGCGCTCGGTCACAACAACATAATAAAGTGGAAAAGTGTCACATGTGCATTTCATATGCATTTGGCTTAATCTTTTGATTGAGTGAAAGGCGGAATGCCTTATACTTCTGTGAGAACATAAAAGTGTTACTTATGTGATCATATGGTATTTTTGATTGGTGTGCAATTATGAAACAATTGTGATATGCTTTGTGTTGCATGAATTGAGTGAACCATCGATGATGGTTCCTCACTGAGTTTGCAAACTCATCCAAAATTGCAACATATTTTTCAGGTCCGAGAGTAGACTCCTAGCTCCAGAGGGACTTTTCGAGCCACGTAGATCATTTTGGCGAGAGAAGTTATGGCTCACAGGTCGGTCAGCTGGGACTTTTGGGATGACCTAGATAAAGCGGATGTTTTTCCCTATTTTAGTAGCATATTGTACTAGGTTTTGGAGTGCTGTACAGACAGTGAAAAACTGACAGTTGTATAAATTGCTGATTTTGATGAAATGAAATGAAAAAATTTTTGGTTTCAAAAAGTTCGTGATTTTATATTAATGTTTTATTATTATGATGCCATGTAAAGTACAGTAGTGATCGAACGTAGCGCACCCTTATCGTAGGATATGTACCGGAATGACCTGCGGGCGTCCCGGTGTATACCCTGCAGTAAGGGGGCGCTACAATTTTTGTATGCACATATTTAATTTGAACTTATTATTCAAATTCTCAACATATTTTTACTCAAATATTAGCTTCTAAAATCCATTATAAGGCCCTGTAAAGTTTTATTACTTTTTATGAGAAGAATAAATTATATATAAAGTTATCTATATTTAAACCTTAAAACTAAGGCATTGGGATATGAATTATTTTTCAACTATAATCTTTTGGTATTTTTTTGATGGAAGATTTGTATTTAGTCTTTTTTCATACATCCCTCCACAGTCCACACCAAATATTTTTCTTGAAAATCATGTAATCACCATTAGTACGTTGAACACATTATTGGATTAAATTTCCAGTCTAACTATAGATTTATATCTTATTCGACATTTGTAAATACTCACTTAACCATCTTGCTCAAATCAATTATATATATTTATTATCTGTAAACTCATCTTTAATATTGAAAATCTTATTTTGATTACAATCATACTTTCACACAAATATTGGTGTATGAAACTCATTCTAATATTCTGTGAAAGTTTGTTATTTTCTTCATATTCGAAAGACAACTATGTGTATAAAAGGGAATATGAACATCTCATCAAACTCAAATATTAGGTTACAAATCATCTCTTCTCTATCAAGAATGATATAACTAGGTTGGATCTTACCGAGAACTTGGCTTGTAATAGAAAAATCTGACGTACTAGGATACGAGTAAAGGAGCTCTCATAAAGAGAGCATTCGTGTTCTATTAGGTTATATTAAACCTTGTCCTTTGCATTTTACTGTATAGTATTTCCCGTATAGTTAGTGTAACTTAGTTAGTTTCCTAAGAAGCGTAATTAAGGTAATGACAGCCTTAGGTGGAGGTACTCTTGTCCGAGTCTTTCCTAGTATGTATTCTATCTTATCTTTTATTGTCAATCTTTGACATATTTTGTATATTGACTACGTCTGCACGTTCATTCACAATTTTGTAATATTGTCATGTCACATTGCATATAAATCAATCGGAAACAACTTCTACTACATAGGGGTAAGGTTATATACTATCGAACTTTCCCAGACTTCGCTACTCAACAGGATTTCAGCTGAGTGTTGATAATGATGATAATGATGAAATCAACTTTTCTTTATAAAGGACTCTAATTTAAGAGTCATACCAATATGTCCTTAGAAGTTGACTTGGGATGAGTATTTGTTGTAGTATCAAACCAAAATTGCATTATGTTAATCCAATTCTTTAATGTAAAATTGAAGAAAATGATAAAAAATATATTTTTAAAATGTGAATTGAACTAGATCATGAATTTATCAATTTAATATTCAGAAAAAATTTAAGAGTATCATACCCGAGTTATATTTTGAATATTGAATTTTTTGGATTGATTTATCTAATTTCTTGGATTTTTTTAACATGTGTATTTTCTTTTAGTTATTTAGACATGATGCGGATTGCTGGGTTTTGATAGGTTTAAGAAGACGACCAATTGAAATGAAGGCAAGATGTTAGGAAAACCATCTGTTCATTTTTATGTCAAAAGAGTATGCATAATGAGTGAGAAACATGTAAGGTAAACATATATAAGAGCTTAAGTCCTGAATTGACGGATTTGTTAGAAAATATATAAAACCAATTAAGTTGGCCTCACACAATAGCTTAAGCTATTGTGGTGAAAACGGTCGCTTAACATGGCATCAGAGCCTTTGTGACCAAGTGGTCCTGAGTTCAAATCTTATCACCCACCTATTATTCAGCACAAAGTAAAGTGAGCCTGTGCAAGTTTCAAGCCTAAAGGGCTTTCACTTGAGGGAGTGTGTTAGAAAATATATAAAACCAATTAAGTTGGCCTCACACAACAGCTTAAGCTATTGTGATGAAATAGTCGCTTAACAGGATTGATATATTGGTAATTTGGTATTGTTAATTAACTGTTATGTTCCTAAATACATGCGTCAAAAGACAAGTTTAATAATGTTAACTGGGTTAGTTAGTTCAACATTTAGAAACCCTTTAGCTTCTATTTTTCTCCAGTTCCTCTGCCAAAGTCACCGAATCTAGAAACTCAAAAGCAACATCAGTTTTTCTAAAGACAAACCGGACAGGATCCTGCATGATAACATCAACCGCAATAGATCAATGTCCCATTCTAATGGATCCACCGAGAGATCATCGAGTACTGTTGAAATTATTGGAGAAGATAAAAACCATTTCAATGCGCATGCAAAAAGCTAAATTTCCAACCCCCCACTAGTTAAACCACTGCACATACATTATCCATATTACATGATTCATATTCCTATTTGGACTAATGTTCACTTAATGCTAAAACTTCCGTGTTTGACCGAAGTCAATGGCTACAGTATACATCTTGAGGAATATGAATATGTTCAACTGCATGTGTAGGATATATGCATGGCTTTGTCAAATGATGAAATCCAGACGTCCCTTTAGCGTCAGCATGTCAATGTAAGACCGTGGAATATAATTGCTAAAGCATGTGGTAGTTGGATCTTAGTGATAATTCTCAGGTCTTTGTTTCACACTGGAAATTAAAAAGACATAACAGACTCCCATTTAACGGTACTTTATGTAAAAGCTTTCACAAGTCGCAGACAAAGACTTCGTAACATGTCCTTTTCTGGGTGTAATTTATAGCATTCCCTTTAGTTGTGGAAAAAAGAGTGAAAATGATGTTTAATGGGCCATCTTTGTTTCACAATGCAATAGTCTTTTTGACGGATTCTGTTTTTACCTCACATATCTACTCAGTGGGATCGGCAATAATCCTAAATGACCAATCAATATAGAAATCAACAATAATCATATCGCAAGCATTCTTATGATTTCTTATAGTAAATAACTTGAAATAAGGATTAAGAATTACAGACATAAGGTTAACCTATTTTGTTGGTTATCTATACAACTCTTCATCGATCATCTCTGGATAATAAAGAACATGATTACTTAAGTGTTTAATTTCTAATTGAATCTTCCAATTAGAGAGAAATTTGAAGAGGGCACCAATTCTCTTAGTGTAGATCTTTTTTTAATGTAAATTAAGGCCTAAAACTTTGTATAGGTCTAATTCTAAATTATAGTTATAATCTAATTTTAATTTTATAACTGGAGTTTAACTTCAATGGTTTTTAATATTTCATATTTAATCTTTAAAATATCTTAAATTTTATAATTAAATTCAACTTAATTTTAATTATATTTTCTCTTCAATAATTTATAGTTATGACCGCTATATTTTTAATATGTTGAAAAAATGAATACAATTGTAATCCTAATTAATGATTAAGACTAAATAAAATAAATTTTATCTTTATTTATTTTTAAAATAGTTTAATAAAATATCACAACCACTCAAGTATTAAGAATATAAAAGTGATTTGACTAATTTATCTCATCATATTGCCTAATTAAACTATTTCATCCTCCATTACTTCAATTAAACATAAGTTTAGAATGAATGAATGTTTTGTATAGAATCTAAACATGTTTGTTATTATAAATTAGTATTGAAAATAATATTTTCAAATCTAAATATATTCTAAGTATAAAAAAATTCTCAAGTCCAATACTAGTTAAGATCAATATAACATTTTTAAATTATTCTAAGTAACAAAATCTTTATTGACTTACTCAGTTATATTTATACAATTTATCATAAGTTCAACTTTTACCAATCTGAGTTATTTTAAAGAAACTAAGTTATAAGTAACACCATTATATAATAATTCTTATATATGATATTTTGGTAATTTAAATTTTAAAGATTACTTATACATTCATCATAATGAAGATTTTTATATCTACAAGAGTAATATTTAACACGAAATCCTTAATAATAGGTCAATTAATAAATTTATTGTTTAATACACATTTATTTAAATAGTTATGCTTTAGTTTATGAGTTTAATTAATTTTAAAAAAAGATGCATAAATATTCTATTTTAAATATTTTGTGAATATCTTATCTCGGTGAAATTACAACTAAAAATATTTAAGAATAATACATATATGTAATTTGACTATCATAATTATGATAATATTAAAATTTAAATCACATATTATTATTTTAGGCATTTTTAATTTAAAAATATTTATTAAACAATTTTCATAAAATATATTAAAATTAGTAATATTTTATTAAATAGATAAATAACAAGCAAATAAGTCGAAGGACTAGTTAGAAATAGGCTACATTAACACCGCGTAATACCTAAGTTTCATTAAATCCCTAAAAAATTAACTTGGATTCTTTCACAAAAGAATACTAAATGATGTTTAAGAAAATATCAAGAGCGATAAGGCATTACCGTAGTTATTATAGATTTATATAAGGTAGAAAATATCATAAATAACCTCTTTATTAGGTAGGGGTTAGGATGTATATTACTGGACCTCCCTAGATTTCGCGTTTCGACGAGACTCTTACAGAGTGCTGTTATTGTTGTTGTATAAAGTAGAAAATATTGCTTTGATATAATTTGAAATAGTCCAACTTAAAGTATCGTTCAATTTATGATTTGATACATATACTTGTTTTATAATGATTACTATCAATGTTTTTCATTGATCAGTCTCATTCATGTAAGTATTAGGAATTTATTTTTTGAACTCAACCTATACTAAGGATTATTGCAAAGAATAAGAAGAAAATAAAATGAGAACTCATTAACTTAGGATATGCCATGATCTTAGATTAGGAGTTATCATCCCTCTTTTTTCTTTGACCTCTTCCTGCCCAGGATTAGCCTTTTAATTGTTTTTGGTTAATGGGTAAACAGGAGGTCCTTCTCTCACTTTGTCCCAAGCCAGGTTCTTTTCCTTTTCGACAATGAATTCGATCATAAAGCTTGTTGAGCCTACCCTCCTTTCCTAACTTCTGCCTTCACCTAACCTCCCTTAACCTCCTTCTTCATCCTCTAGCTTGTTCTCACCCTTTCACTCCTTCAAAGCCCCTCTTGTTTCAAATTTTACTGCTACCAAAGAGAGTGTTCTTATCCTTTCTCCCTTACTAGCTTTTGCTAGTATGCCTAGTAGTTTGAAGTATTAGTAGGAACGACATCAAACTTGTGTTGATAACTTGAAAAACTCTTAGAAACATGTTATTGGAGATTATTTGCCCCATAAGAAACGTAAGTACTGACCAAGCCATAAGATTGGAGATATAATAATGGTTTCACCTCCATTAGAAGTCATGAAAGCTGGAGCTAGCAGTTGGAACTCCATGCTAGTAGGGTATTTTATAGATGGGAGACTTCTTTTTCCTTTGTTTCAGAAATAGGTTGAAAACAACTAAAATAAGCATGGCCCTGAGAAAATGCTAATCAGTGAGGATGATCTCTTCTTATTCAAGAAATTGAATAAGGCAAGTATATAGAGAGTTATAAAGTAGGGTCTTTGGCATATTCAAGGTAAGACACTCTTGATCCAAAGATGTAAAAATGGGATTACCCTGAATAAATATTGTATGAAGAATATCCTTATATGGGTCAATTTTTACAATATTTCTCTTAAATATTGGTCTATAATAGGTTGGAGCTATCTGGCTAGCTCCACAGGCAAACCATTATGCATGGATAAGAACAAAGTGGAAATTTATTGTATAGGTTATGCATAGAAGTGGAAAAAGGAGAAGAGGCTCCCTGATTCACTCTAATTGATGAGGCTAACAAAGGAAGGTAGATTGAGAGAGAAAGAAATCAGACAATCCTATCAATAAAGACCTCCTTCCTAATAGGAAAAGAAATTATAGAAACTTATAGGTAGAATTCTACAAACAACAGATGCAGTAACATATAAAGCTCATTTTAGTGACAATGAGGTTTAGCCAAACTCATCTCATAAAGAAGTTGAAGTGCTTAAACTTTTTGTTAACAATCCTCAAGAGATGATTGGATATCTTAAGGAGTCACTAGGAAGGGGAGACATACCCTACTTTTCCCCAAAAGAAAAAATAAACCTAGTATATAATGTTCTAACATCATAAGAAAAAACTCGATTGGAGTAGCTTAAGCTAAAGGTATCCCAATTCGGCCCTAAAAGCGCTCACTAGAGTATTCTCCCATAAACTTGTCTGAAGCTACATGCTTAGAAAGTATAATTAATATGTTTAACGAGCATGAGATGAAAACTATAGTCAAATCAAAGAAGAAACATGACAAAAAGTCGAAGAGGAAAGGGCCTTACACCCTTTTCTCTATTCAATGATTATTGCTTGAAACGTAAAAGGTATGAATTGTCCTAAAAAGAAATAAATCAATCATTTTTTGTTATGTAAAAAGCCTCTCTTAATAGGTTTACTAGAGATGAGAATTAAGAGGGATAAACTAACCAACTGTCTTTGGATGTTTAAGAAAAATGGGAGTGATATCAAAAATCATAGTGCATATTACAATGGAAGAATTGTTGTTATTTGTAACTAAGATAAAATCAGGGTTCTCCACCCACTTATCTCTAGAAACTTATAAACCTATTCATCAATATAGATTAGGACCCATGTCTATTTATGGTCACATTAATTTATGTAGCTAATCATAAATTCCAAAAGAGATCATTTTGAAAGGATCTTAACTCTTTAAGCTTAACCATGAATGAACTTTAGATTGGCTTTGAGGACTTTAATATCATCCTAAGGTCTTATAAAGCTAAATGTGATACAGTGCAAGATAAATTGGGGAATGTCAACCTAAGGAATTGCCTATATATTGCAATCTTCAAGGACCTTAGGTATAGAGTAGCTCACTTTGCTTATAGCATCAAATAGGTAAGAAGTTGGTCTATTAGGAAAAAACTTTTTTTGAAAATTAAATTTTATTGAAATAAATGAGATATAAAGATTCATGATCATGAAGCTTCTCCTACATCTAGGATAAGCTAAAACAACAACATTATAATATCCATGAAACGAAAAAACGACACCGTGATAAGCTCTGATACAAACTAATACTTAAACGACAACGTAGTAAGCTTAGAAGTAAACAAAAGCTTTATCAATCACATACGGTGATTTTCCTTAAGAGGGTAAAGAAATCCCCTCATCTAAAGGGGACTCGATAAGCTTACGAATTAGGGTAGAGCCATCGAGTTCATCTTCATCTCCATGTCGGTGATTTCTACCGAGGTATAGAATTCTTATCTTAAATCATGCTTCTTCTTCTTCTTCTTTATCATTGGTCTTCCTATTTAGGGTTGAATTGTCGAGGGATTTCTTTGACCCCATGTTAGTGGAGCTGCCTAGGTGTGGAGTCTCTGTCTAAAGGCATGCATCTTCTTCTTCTTCATTACCAGTAATCATTGATTTGATGTACTATAGCGTCATAAAGGTTCGGACCCATAAGGTGAGTACTAAACCCAGCTTTGGAATTCCTTGACACTTCTGCACGGTCCTTTATGAAAAAAAAACTTGATAGAGATTTAGGCAATCCCTTATAGCTAGCCAAATTTCCCAATAATATGACTTACTGTCATCCCTCCCTTATGCTTGGATCACTCCCTTATTGAAGTGTTAGTAAATTTAGGAAAAGATAAGATTACATCCCCCTTCAGTTTTAACAATTTTCTTGTGAAAAAGGGATCCAAAGAGCCTATTGCAAAGTAGTAAGCTTTGTGATTGAGGGGTATAAATCATCTTCAAATAAGTTATAAGCTATAAGCTGTGAAAATATAACTTAAAAGACTACACCTAGAGATAGTAAGAGACACAAGATCAAATATCTCTAAAACTAGAAATGAATTTGATAGCCATTCATAATGATCATTAAATGCCTCGTGATGCTCTTTTGAGACTAAAAGAAAACTAGGCATGCACTTGATATTCCCAAGCTCTAGAGATTCTATACACTTTGATGAAACATAAAGTTTATATAAATTGGTTAAGATGGGGACATAAACACAAAATTCTTCCATATTGCAATTTTTTATAGAAGAAATAATAGCAAGATTTTTTACTTAAAGAATTCCAGTGGTGATGACATTTAGGATAAAAATAAGCTAAAGGAAATGGCTATAGCTTATTTTTAAAACATTATAGGTTTCTTTAATAATAATTATTTCAATATGCATGTCATTAAGAATTTTGTTTCTGATTATTTAACTCAACAACAAAAGGGGCAGCTTACCATGCCTTTCAGTGATATAAACGTCAAGAGAGATGTGTTTGACATGAATCCACACAAAGCCCCTAACCCTGATGGCTTGAAGCCTTCTTCTTTCAAAAAATAAACCTAACACCTCATAAGGCACATGATCACCAACACAGTTATAGATTTTTTCAAAAGTGGGAAATGTTGGAGGGTTCAAGTAATAACACTCACACAATTAACAAGATCATTCAACCAATAACAAAATACTCAAAGGATATAGATGGCGACAAGAAAAATTGAAAAAATGATTTTACTGACAAGAAATTCACTAAATTCAATAATAGTAAGATACAAGCGTTAAAGTTTCGAGCAAATAATATCTCACAAAATAACCACAGATAAAGTTTTCTAGCTCTCTCTTAAAAACTCCTGTCTCAATTATGTATATATATCTATATGTGCATATCCTAATACTACTCCAAAATAAATTCTAGAAATCAAACTTTAATAAAACTATAGTTGATAAAAACTATTTGGACTCTAAAACTTTTATATCATTATGTGTTTCTATTCCATGCAATTTTGTCTCTCAAACTTATATTTAAATCTTAAAAGGATAAGATTTTATACCTCACACGGTCACCATAACTTCATTCCTTTTGATCTATGAAGATTGTTAATACTTTTAGAGTCCAGATTTAGTGAAATTAAACAAATAAATGCCCATATCATATGGCTAGACCCACAACAGGAAAAGGCTCAAAGAATGGAACAAAACTTACCTTTATCTTATCCCAAAGACACTAAATGTGAGATCATTAAATGAATTTAGGCTAAGATCTTATTAGAATGTTCTACATAAGATTATATTCAAACTGATAGTAATAAGATTGAAGGAAGCTCTCAGACCAATCATTAATCCAGATCAAGGAGCTTTTATTAAGGGAAGAAGTATAAGTGACTCTTTAAAGGTTATAAAAGCAAAAATTATGAAGGAGTTGTGCTTTGAAAATTAATTTCAACAAAGCCTTCAACTTGATCAAATGGAGGTTTGTAATTGATACACTACATGTGTTTGGCTTCATAAGTGTGTTTATATTGTGGATGATCAATGTATTTCAACAAATTCCTTCTTTATATTGTTGAATGCATAACCAACTACTTCCTTTCAAGGTGTTAAAGGCATAAATAAAAGGAATTTAATTTCCCTTAGTTCTTCACTTTGAGCATTGAGGTTTTATCAAGAATGATATATCAGAGCATTAAGAGTGGTAAGAGTTTTGTTTTCCATAAAAAATGTAAAAGGCAAGAGTTATTTTACCATATATTTATAGATGGTCTATTAATAATGTATGGTGTTTAGAGATGTCAATAGGCTGGGCCGCCCGGCCCGACTCCAGGCCATGATGGCCCGTGGCTCGGTGGGCCAGGATGGGTCGGCCCGTGGCCCTGCTTGGCCAACCCAATCCACCATTTTTTGAGAAAAAATCAAAAACAAAGTCATTTTGGAAGTAACAGTCGGGCCATGAGCCGACCCAGGATGTGGCCCGCCTAACCTTGGCCCGTGGCCCAGGCGGGCCAACCATGGTCAACCCGACCTCGACCCGTGGCCCGGTCAACCCAGACCAAAATAGGGTCGAGCGAAGCCTTTTTTGACATTTCTAATGATGTTAATCTAAACTTAGTCGAACCATTCTTGGATTTACTTCAATCCTTCAGTCAATTATTGAGCCATTTTATAGACAAAATCAAAAGTTGTTTAGAAGAGCTTAAAAGATCTTCCTTTCAAAGATACGTTTAATCCTTTAAGAAAATGTTCTGATGAGGATATCATTCCTTAACTTAGAAGATCTTCCTTTTAAATACCTAAGCATTCCAATTTCTAACTAAAGACTCACCTTTAGAGATATATTTCCTCTCATTGAATCAATTTAGATAAGAATAGGCTACTTCCTCTCATATGCAGGTAGACTTCAACTTATTTCTATAATATTGAAGCACTCACATGTTCACTAGAGCTCCCATTTGTACCTGCCATTAAATTTGATTAAAGAGGTGGATAGATTATTGAGAAATTTTTTGTGGTCAGACCATACTAGTGATACAAACAAAGACAAAGTTAGTTAGAAAGAAGTTTGCTCATTCAAGAAGGAAGGAGGTTTGAAAGTTAAATTGGTTAGAATAACCAATAAGATGCTTGTAGTTAAAAGAATTTGGAAGTTGTTTGAAGATTTTAAATCTATGTGTCAAATAGGGATCCTACAAATTAAGGATTATAGTTTGTGGATAATTAAAGAGAAACCAACTTATTCATAGGCACTAAATCAGATTTTAAAATTGACAAACACAATGATTCAGAAAATCAAAGTTAAGATCAAGAAAATCAAAGTTTTGGTTTCACAACTAGAATAAACATTGTGCCTCTCTACAAGCTACAAGGTATGGAAAATCTTAAACTTCTCATTCTATGGTCAGCTAAGGATGAAGAAATCATAAGAGAGGGAGATTGACATCGTATGTACAGAGGCTTCAATTTGATAATAAATTCAATCTCCGACTATAAACTAATACTAGACCAGGAAGGCAGGGTATTGTGAATAGGGAATAGATCTAGTCACTTTACAAATAAATCATGTATTATACTATTTAAATGTCTAGCTAAGAGAGTATCCTGAAACAAAATTATGTTGTTTAATAATAATTCTCCCAAAACTTCCTTCGTATTATGGATAACAATTAAAAACATATTGCAAACCATTGATAAGATACAAGATATTAACTTAAAACAACCTAACATGTAAGATATGCCACCAAGCCCTTGATAATCACAAGCATCTTTTGTAGAAATGCCATTTCATTCAAAAGTTTCTGAAATCAGGCATGGGTTATGTGAGAATTCAATGTTTTGGCCATACTTGACACTAATTCACTTGGTATGTTCACAAAGGTGACTTAACCACTTTTAAATTGATGCTAAGTTATGGTATATATGCCATTTAAAAAGAAACAGAAGAATTTTCCAAAACTAGCATAGGAGCATTTAGACTTTTAACTTGAACATATTTATGTGGACAAGAGATCTGATCATATTTAAGACAATTTTAAAAGATATGAGCAATGAACTTGCTTCATATTGAGGGTGTACAACTCGTAAGTATTATAATATTTTCAAGTTATAGCACCTGAAAGTGCCCCCTAATAAACATAGTTTTTGGCTTGTTGTATTGCTGGTTCCTCTAGCTTAGTTCTGTCTCTACTCGCTCTAGCTTAGTAGATTTATTCCTTGAGCCTAGGAAATGGTTCTTTAACTTAGCATTATATTTACTTTCTTCAGCCTGGGAAGTAGACTTGCATTGGTTTGTTATTTTGCTTCTGTATTTATGTTTGTGCATTAATATATTTTATTCTTCTTTAAAAAAATTAGTATAGGCCCACACATATAAATAAACATTTATTAAATTTGTATAATTTATATGTCATACTATTCAAAGGATTAAAAACATGTTATGCTTTTTAACTCATGCATGTACCTGGGATTGCAGTAAAACCTTAGAAACATCCATAGATTGACTGTAGTTATTACTTATTACCAATTCGTCAAATAATCGCTTTCTGTCTTAACCTATTTTTGGAATAAATTTGATACCAAACAACCCCTATTATTATCTTAATGATATTTGTATTAATATCACTAGACCAAGGTCGTTCTTAACTTTTTATAGGCCCATGATAAAGTTAAAAGAATGGCCCCAATAAATCTATAATATACAAATATATAAACTTTAAAAGTATATTTTTATTACTAAAATTTAATATTCATACATAAGTGACTCAAGTTATAAGTCGACATACTCAAGAAAATACTAAATGATCATAACAATAGCTAATAACATCTTAAAAATGTCAACAACGATAAAATCACTAAAAATGATAACAGTAATAACAAAGTAGTAGCAACAACAACCTAATAACAATATTAGATTTCAAAGCACCAAGAGAATTACACTAACAAGTACATACATGTTTATGAAAAATAATTTCTCCACACCTTTCTAAATACAAAATCATTAATAATAGTTTCAAGATCAATATTGTCTAATATTTTCTTCGTGATACATAAAATGGTTAAATCATTCAACCTTTTTTGTGACATTGATGACTTTCAGTAAGTTTTAAATAATTTTAACTTTGAAAAACATCTCTCAGTTGATGCTACAATCACATGTACAATCAATAGAATTCAATAAGCAATTAAAATATTTAGATAAAAATTTGCAGCTTTATCAAATTCAAAAATTTCAACTAATGACATTAATTCATTTGGCAAAGTCAGTTATAACATTTTTAATTAAAAAAAAGATCATCTAAATCCACATTTGACACATTATTATGAGAAAAAATTTGTAAAATTAATACAAAATTTCTTTAATTCATTGTCATCCAACGACTTCAAATTTTTTGAATCAAATAAGAATCCAAAAAATACCTTCAAATATCATTAATTGTTTAAATCTATTATTCAATGAATCAATTGTATTCATAACAACTAGAAAGTAACTAACTCTAAAGGAACCCTCAACTGATTGTATTTCTTCATGATTATCATTTTCATTAAATTGTCTTTTCCTAATAATACAATGTCTAGTTGGAAATGTAAACTCTACATTTATCTTATATGTAAGACTTTTGACAATATTCATACTAAAGGTAAACCCTTCGTTTCTATATTTTTCAAAAAATACCGTCATACCTTCTAATTGCTCTATAGTAGTATCAATGTATATAGATTTAGATTACAAATTTTTACTCATCATGTCAATAACGAATAAAATATCATACCAACATACTAAGTAAAAACTCAAAACTCTCAAGTACATTAACCAAACTTTCCGCTTCACTCTTTGACTTAGCATCATCACAAGATCTAAATGAAAACAAAGAGTAAAAACAATATCCAATGTAAAGAGAAATTTTTAACACCCTAAATAAAAATTGAGAAAAACAAAGAGTATTTTATGGTGATATCTACGAGATGAAAGAAAGATAAATTATCAGGATAAATTTTAATTCGAATTATAATATGATTTATGTTTTAAAAATACTAACAAGAATTAGTTGAAAATTTTTTAAGTTAAGAAACTTATTACAAATATAAAAAAGATATTTGAAGAATAAAACATGAAGATTCAAATAAGATAATAATGAGATGACTAATCTTGTATAGATTGGATTGTATTAGTACTATAGGTCTTATAACATTCATGTAATAGGGTTAATCAATTTATTTAAAATGTCATAATAATGATAATTTAAAATTTAATGTTTAAAATGAACTTTTCACTTATTTTATTGAAATATTAGGTTAAGAAGTCATATTATGCTAAAATAAATTTCCACATAAGTTTGATGAGATTTAATTGAAATAAATAAACTTTATAAGGTTTATGACTTTTTAAATTATAATTGTAAGGATCTTCTTCTCTTTTAGTAAATACTACGTTTAAGCTTATGCACATGGATGATTAAAGTAACTACATGTTATTTAATTAATATTCAATTCAAATTTGTATACTTCATTTCTCTTATACAAATTGTTTATTATTTACTGTAACAAACATTTGTCAAATTATTTTAAATTAATTTGATGAAAATTTGTGTACATAATGTATAAATTAGTAGTTATTACGTAAATATTTAACACCAAATAGTAAATCTTTTAAGTGCTAAAAGAAAGGTGGATCATTATATACAGCGGATAAAGATATGATATGTTAATAAATATATCCTTTCTTTTAAGGAAATATCAAATATTATAAAAATGTCATAATAATGATCTTTTTCTATTTTTAGTATATAATTTTATATAAATGTCCATCCATTCTAATATAATTTCTGGTGCATCCTACTATAACTTAGTTTTGTTAAAAAGCATCCTATATGAGATCTTATCTTACTCGTTTAAAAGTATTAAAAATTTTAAAATTTTACTCTTCAAAAATCATCAACCTCATACAACCCTTTTTTAGGTCTCATTATATTAATAAAAAATATCGTTGTTAATAAAGATGTTAGCACATACCTCTAACAAATTGAGATGCAAATAAAAAAAATATAAAAGAGAAATATAAAAATAACATGCCCTTTTCTTGTTGATAGTTAGAACCGAAATCCTCTTTAGCCCTTTTCAATAAAACTTCAACCTCAGGACAAGAAATTCAATCACATATTTTTTTTCTTTTAAGTCAAGAAACCTTTTGGTATATATAAATATCTTGAAGTAGATTTATTCACTTTTTAGTTTTTAAGTCAAGAAAACTGTTGGCTTGGGATAGTTTTTCTAGTCTTTCTTTGTCGGGTATTTTTTTATGATTTATGATTTATGATTTTCGTCCAAAAAAAAAACTCATGCGCCCTTTATAACTCTAGGCCTTAGATAAGTATCCTGCTTGCCCTTGCTCAAGACCGCTAGATCCATTTTCTATATTATTTTTAGACATTGACATAAATATGAATGTGCCAATTGTTTTCAAATATTAATGAAGCTAGCCTGGAAATGAAAGGGCAGTCCAAATCTAATGTCTGTCTCATACTTATTTCAACGGTCCATTGTGTCTCCAAATTACCAAATTTTCTAGGGTGGGCCTATAAATAAATAAAGTCAAGTTATTTATAAACTTTAATTAAAAAATGTAATGTTTCTTTAAATTTCTTTTGCTTCGGTCCCCGAACCTGTCTACTTACCGTTGCACCGTACCAAAATTTAAATTCTCACCAAACCCACAAATTCGATTTTGTCTCCCAACGTACCTCAATTCACTCTCTGTCCGTCTAATTTTGATCTCCGGAAATGGTGTGTAGAAGCGCCAAGAGGACGCCGACGAGGTGCACGAAGGACCGGCGGGGCCACCAACGCCGCCACCGGAAGAAGTCTCCGTCGAAAGTGTCGGTTGCTTCCTCAGGCATCATCTCCTCCATCAACAAAACGATTATTTCATGTAAGAAACGCCTCGCCAAGCTCTTCTCGAAGTTGGCTCGTATAGGTACACCCAATAGCCGGTACAAAGGATATGAGGTCTTGAAGAAAAGATCGAAACTTTCGAGTGATCCGGAAGAAACATCACTAAAAGAAGGATTCGGAAGGGATGATAACGTTTGCAGAGTGTTGTTCTTCAACGAAAAGTTGCCGCCTTTGATATCGTCGAATAAGAGGACCGTGTTTCTTGATCTTGATGAGACCTTAGTTCATTCCAATGCAGACCCTCCTCCCCAAAAGTTCGATTTCGTTGTCAGGCCTAAGATTGATGGAGAGTTCATGAACTTTTACGTGTTGAAGCGACCAGGAGTGGACACTTTCTTGGAGGCTTTGGCGGCAAAGTACGAGGTGGTGGTTTTCACCGCAGGTTTAAAGGAATATGCATCATTGGTCCTCGACAGGCTTGACTTGAAGGGGCTAATATCGCATAGGCTTTACAGAGATTCATGTAAAGTAGTTGATGGTAGGTTTGTGAAGGACTTGTCTGAGATGGGGAGGGACTTAAATAAGGTGGTGATCGTCGATGATAACCCGCATTGCTATCTTTTTCAACCGGAAAATGCGATTCCAGTAAAACCTTTCATTGACGATGTTGAAGATAGGGAATTGTGGAGGCTAAGTAAGTTTTTCGAGGCATGTGATGGTTTTGAAGATATGAGAAACGCTGTCAAGCATTTTCATTAGCAATCGTTGTCCGGCCGCACATTTGGGTCTGTAATACAATGTTGTGTTCTTGCATTTCCATATTACTTTGTTGATTTTTCCTTCGCTGTGTTGAACAAAGCTTGTTCAATTACAAGCTAGAAAATAAAGTTATTTACGTTTTCCTCTAATTGCAGTTCTTGATTTGTAGTACTGTATTATAATCTCGATATACTTGAAGATTTCTTTGGAAGACTTGCTGGAGAATTCGAAAATGCATAAATGTTAATTTGGGGTTGGCACCAATCGTAGAAAAAGCATTCTGCTGAAAGGTCCTTGATCACGGCAGAAGAGAAACCGAAGAAAACCAAGTGGAAGTGATACATTGGCCGGTAATCGACTTGTTAAAATGTGAGGTCCCGCGGCTCTAAAGCCTCTTCCGCTACTCGAGTTCGTTTTAGCACTTTTGATCAGTGCAAGTCCTGCTTGTCCCAGGCTCAAGAATTACAAATTTTCAGAACATAAATTTATTCCAGGAATCTGGTGAAAACCTGCAAACGCTGCAGGTGAATGAATCCACATGCCTCAGAGGCATCTATATTATTTCCAGTGTAGATTCAGGCGATAAAATTTTAAAGGTTACATCAAAACTAAAGGGAAACAAACTATTTCTCATACAATAACCTGAAACAACTGCCGAGAACAAATGAAAACACGACATGGGTTCCAGTGAAAAATGTTTCATGATATAACTGGGAAAACAAGACAAATCTAACAAAAAGTAAAGTTGGTGCAATAACATATGCATGCACAATACAAGGAAGGGATTCTAAATTCACCTTCTAATAGCTCCTTCCCCAGTATGTCCATCTTTTTGCAGGCTTTCCCGACGCAAAACATTTTGTACCTGAAATGATTTAACACAGCAAATGTTTTGATTAATGACGTCCACATGTTACTGTTAGCCTCTACTTTAGATGTATCCTCCTCTAGTTGAATACAATGACAAAGGCAGGATAGAAACAAGCAACACAAATAAGTTATAATCGCTTTATGAAATTCGCAGCCACTCCTGTTGGAATCCACATATCTCCAAGCTAACTCTTTTATGACAATGCAAATATCCAAAGAGCTACAAAAGGCAGGTCAAAAACCTGGCCAATATGTTAAATTACGGGTAATAAGGGGCAAACTGAAGGAACAATGAGACTGAACTTTCAGCAATCACCACTACCATTATGAAATTGAGCTTCACATACCTTCAGGGAGTTCTGGCTGGTCAAATGGGCTGCAAAGGGACTTGGCTGCACCCATTTCACCTTTTGTCCGTTCCTTCACATCCTTTTCCACATCCTGCAACATGACACAGGAGTTCTGTTAGCCCGATAAGATTTATTTGATTATTTGGACATAGAGAAGATCAATTATAAATGGTGTTGAGCCACGTATCAAATATAAATGACATAAATAAATGCAAAAAAATAAAATTGTAAGACATAAAAAACCAGGTTTGATGCACCAAGAATAAATCCACCAAGTAAGTTGATTTTCTCTTCTTATAAGTTCACAGCCTATCTATCAATCGAGTGGCATTCATAGGGTCAGAATCTATAACAGCGAGGTAGAAAATAAATTCAAACTACACTTCCAATGTGATATTCCCTCCATGACATTAAAGTAACAGACAACCAATTATCAAAACAATATCAAAAAGAATTTTTAAGTAAGCAAATCAAAAGAACCAATAAACATAGCATTGTAGCAGCAGAAGGGTCAACAGCTTAGCAATATTTGAAATAAAATGCTTATCTTACCTCTTCATCACACCAAGGAGCTAAGATCATTTTCTTTTGGCTAAGAGCTTCCCTAAATTCATCCCACGTTTCCACCACTTGAATGCAAGAATCTCGCTTTTGTTTAGCAGTATTAAATAGACTTTGTTGCACATTATCCAGCATATTCTTTAGTTGCTCAACCAAATTAGCCCTACTTATATCCACTTTTGTTCCATTATCACGACGAACAACACGTACCTGTAAAAAAGAAAGTATACATGGCATCAAACCATTCTTTAGCTACCTAAAAGAAAACAAGTGTGACAACATCCTAAAGGTAATTGGTCCACCGAAAAGAACTAAGAGATCGGTACAGGTAATGCTGTAAGTCAATGGTTCAATATGTTTGTTCTTTTTCTTTGTTTGGTTTCATATGTAGGCAATTTAATTAGATGAAGTGGAAATCCTCTTTTATAAGAATGTAATTATGCTGTCTGACTCACGTACACACTCTTAGAACTCCATAATACCCTCATCCCCAAGATTCAGAAACCAATTTAAAGATTGAGTAGAAAATTCATCAGAACCAATTTTAGCCGATTCCACCATAAAATTAGCAACAAAAATACTGTGAACAAGCAAATAAGGGGTTCTTCACCTGATTATTTTCCAATTCTTTTGGCCCTATGTCAATCCTTAAGGGAACACCTTTCATCTCCCAGTGAGAATACTTCCAACCAGGTGAATAGTTTTCCCTGAAGTCAGCCTCGGCACGAATACCAGCCTTAGACAGTGCATCAACAGAATCAGCACAGGCATCAAAGATTCCTCGAGTATCAGCATCTTTGTAAGGAACAGGAACCACAATGACTTGTACAGAAGCTATTTTAGGCGGCAGCACCAACCCCTTATCATCTCCATGAACCATCACCATTACTCCAATCTTCAAGAACAAAGAAATAATACAGATGTAAACAGTGCTGCAATGGAAAGTTTTTGCAAGTATAACAATACTTTCAGTATTAACAGGTCATCACATGGCACTTATAACCCTGAGTCAAAAGAAATGAACTTACTGTTCTGGTGCTATACGCCCACGAGTTCTGCCAGACCATGCATTTTTCTCCCTTCTCATTTTCAAAGTTTATCTCAAACATTTTCGCAAAATTCTGCCCCAGACAATGAGAAGTTGCACCTTGTATTCCACGGCCTGTGTTGGGGATAAATGCCTAGCAATACGCTAAATGTGTCAAATAAAGATGGCCTATTATTCACTAACTACACCAGAGGATTGTCTATTGGGAAATATTCAGCTGGATATCTCCTAGTTATTATTGACTCCTAAAAGTTAGCAAATCAGATCGGTTAGGATATTATGTACAGATATTAGGATACTATGTACAGATATTAGTTTACTAGAACAGCCCTCTTTATTTCTGTACCTATGTATTGACCTAGGAAGATATTGAGAATAATATACTTCTGTTCAGAATTTCTGCATGGTATCAGAGCCTACCTGAACAGTCATAAACCCTAGCCGCTACCTACTGTCTCTGATCCTACCCATCTATGTCAACCATGTCCGACATTGCTGAATCCTCTAACCCATCTGTTCAAACACCTCCTCATAATCCTACCTCAGATTTTCGTTCCATTCAGATCACTACTATACGACTGAATGAAGAGAATTTTCTTTGCTGGTCCCAATCGGTTAGAATGTACATCTGTGGTAGAGTCAACATTCGATATTTGAGTGGTGACAAGCAGGGACAGATCCAGACATTTTTGAGTGGGGGCAAAATAATAATAAAATTTTTTATGGGATCAAAACTTAAAATAATAATATTTTAATATGAAATCCGTCCCTGGTGACAAGAAGGAATCTATGGTTGATGACCCTACACAAGGAATATGCTGAAAATTGTATGGTTATGACATGGCTGGTAAATTCTATAGAGGAGGATATTAGCTCCAACTATATGTGTTACTACATAGCTAAGGAGCTATGGGACAACATGAATCAGATGTATTCTGACTTGGGAAACCAGTCCCAAGTGTATGAACTAACTATCAAATTGGGTGAGATCCACCAAGGTGAGGACAGTGTTACTAAGTACTTTAATTCCTTGAAACGTTTGTGGCAAGACTTAGATTTATTTAATGACTAAGAATGGAAATCCCCTGATGACTGTAACTATTTTCGAAAAACAATAGAGGATAACCAAATTTTTAAGTTCTTCATTCGACTTAATGTTGAGTTTGATGAGGTTAGAGGCAGGATTATTGGAAGACAGCCACTTCCATCCATTAGGGAAGTCTTTGCAAAAGTCCGACGTGAGGAGAGTAGACAGTTTGTAATGCTTGGCAATGAAATCCTACACTTACTATTGAAAACACAGCCTTAGTTGCTGGGAATGCTGCTGGCCATACTAAAAAGACTGAGGAAAAGTCACGGGTTTGGTATGACTATTGCAATAAAGCTCGTCATACCCGTGAAACATGCTGGAAACTCTATGGAAAGCCTGCAAATTGGAAGAGATCACATGAAGGACAATTTAATAAAACTTCAGCTCACTATGAATCAAGTAAAACTCCATCAGCCCATGAGGTAGATGCTGGACAATTCTCTCAAGAGCAGATTAATTACATCCTGAAGCTACTGAAACCCAAACCTGAATCCTCAAGTGCCCCTAATGCTCCTGTGGCGCAAACTAGTAGTGATTTTAATGCCTTATCATTTTCCTTTCCATACAATTTCGCTACTTGGATCATTGATTCAGGAGCATCTGACTGTATGACCTGTTCTTCTAATCTATTTCATACTGATGACTCTTGCTCTGGCCATGAAAAAATCCGTATAACAGATGGACCATTTTCTGCTATAGCTGGTAAAGGTTCAATAACTCTATCCTCTAATATCTGCCTTAAATTTGTCCTTCATGTTCCAAAACTAGCTTGTAATCAGCTATTTGTGAGCAAACTAGCCCGTGACTCTAATTGTACCATTACATTTTTTGACTCATATTGTGTCTTTCAGGAACTAACTTCGAGAAAGATGATTGGCAGTGTTAAGTTGATAGATGGTCTCTACTACTTCGTTGATGACAACTTGAAGAATAAAGAAGCTCATGGCTTAAGTAGTATTTGTTCTATCCGTTCTATCCCTGCTAAAGAACAAATTTTGTTTTGGCATAATAGATTAGGACATCCTAATTTCTCTTCTTTCAAAAGACTATTACTTCATTTGTTTAAATTCATCGATTGTTCAAAACTTCATTGTGAGCATTGCATTTTATCCAAAAGTCATATGACTATTTACCCTACAAAACCATATCAACCCTCCAAACCATTTTACTTAATTCGTAGTGATGTTTGGGGTCCATCTCGTGTTAAAACTCTTTCCAGGAAAAAATGGTTTGTAACTTTTATCGATGATCGTACCCGATTATGTTGGGTCTATTTGATGCGTGAAAGATCTGAAGTTGCTCAAATTGTTCAAAATTTTTATACATGATTGAAACTCAATTTCACACACACATTGGCATACTTCACTCTGACAATGGTATCAAGTATTTTAATGAAGTCCTTGGAAAATTTCTTAAGTTTAAAGGCATTATTCACCAATCCACGTGTGTTAACACTCCTCAACAAAATGGTATTGCCGAGAGGAAAAATCAACATTTACTGGAAGTTTCTCGGTCCATTATATTTACAATCAATGTGCCAAAATACCTTTGGGGTGAGGCTGTTTTAACTGCATCATACTTGATTAATCAAATGTCCAGCCGTGTTTTGCATTATGCTACACCCTTAGATGTGTTTAAACAATGCTTTCCTGAAAATCGGCTTTACTCTACTCTTCCTCTTCGGGTCTTTGGGTGTACAGTGTATGATAACAACCCGACTAGGGGAAACTCAAAACTAGATCCAAGAGCTGAAAATTTTGTCTTTATTAAGTATGCTCCTAGTCAATGAGGTTATAAGTGCTACAACCCTTTAACACAAAAAATTGTTGTCTCCATGGATGTCACATTTCTAGAACATCAAAAAATTTTCCTTCAGGTGGAGAACTCTAATGAAGCAGAAAATTTTGGGGATGCTACTATTACTCCCAACCCCCTACCTACTGTCATTATTGATCATAATATAATTCTTGATAATGAAGCCAAAGATACTACTCCTAATCTATCCATGCCAAGAAATCTCGGTTCAACCACAGGGGGATAAATACTACTGTTCATTCCTAAGGAATGGAATGCTGAGCGTTGTGTTTATACTAAGAGGAAGACTCGACTAAGAAGTAGAGAACAGCCTACCTCAACAATGCAAAACCTCTCAAAACCCTCAAATAATGAACCTAGGAACAATTCAAGTAACCCATCTGCTACTTTACCCCTTTTTGTGCGTAGTAATGTTCAATCTATACCTACTGACCCACAAACTACCAGTGATATTTCTACTAATCTCTCTACTGATAATTACCTACCCATAGCATTTAGAAAGAGGAAACGGACTATGGCAGTGTGGAAACGCTAAAGACAAGATTAGTGGCTAAGGGGTTCACTCAAACCTATAGTATTGACTACCAAGAGACATTTGCTCCTGTTGCAAAGGTAAATACTATTAGGGTATTGCTATCCTTGGTTGTAAATTTTGAGTGGACTTTACATCAACTAGATGTAAAAAATGCATTCCTTAATGGAGACTTAGAAGAAGAAGTCTTTATAAGCCTACCTCTAGGATTTGAGGCTACCTATGGGAGAAATAAGGTGTGCAAGCTAAAGAAGTCATTATATGGCCTAAAACAGTCCCTTAGAGCATGGTTTGATAGATTTGGAAGGGCTGTGAAGAGCTACGGCTATTCTCAAAGTCAAGCTGATCATACCTTGTTCTACAAGCGGTCCAAGACAGGTATGATATCTATTCTTATTGTTTACATAGATGACATCATCATAACAGGAGATGATGTATCCGAAATGGTAGAGTTGAAGAAGAGATTAGCCAAAAAATTTGAAATTAAAGACCTTGGACCCCTCAAATACTTCCTTGGAAAGGAGTTTGCTAGATCAAAGGATGAAATATTTGTGAATCAAAGGAAATATATTTTGGACCTATGGAATGAGACCAGATTACTAGGATGCAAGGCAGTTGATACTCCTGCTGAAATTGGTGTAAATCTTAGACCAATTCAACTGAAAATATTATTAATAAGGAGAGATCCCGACAACTGGTTGGGAGATTAATATATTTGTCACACACTAGACCTGATATAGCTTTTGTCGTGAGCTTAGTGAGTCAATTTATGCATTCTCCAGGCCAAGAACATTTGGATGTTGTATACAGGATACTACGATATCTAAAAGGAACTCCCGGACAAGGTTTAATGTTTCGAAAGCGGAACAATCTTCAAGTCGAAGTCTATACTGATGCTAATTGGGCAGGGAGTGTGTTAAATTGTCATTTTTGTGCTAATTTTTGATATAAATCTCTTTAATGTGTTGAAATTATTATTCAAAATTAATGGACTTATTTCTTAATTGTTATCAGATGATTTTCAACACATGAAAGATGAAATTGGATCAAAAAGATGCAAGGAAAGTAAAGACAATTCGAATTTCCAGCTGACAGAAAAATAATTGACTAAGCGTGGGCACGTGCAAGAAAAAAGATTATTTCAGAATCTGATTCGAAATCAGATTCGATCCACCTAAGAACTTCATGATTTTGGGAATCAAGTTGTTGCCTTGCTGATGGGGATCTGCGACCTGAATATGTGAGGAGTGTATCTGCTAAAGATTACGATAGGAGGGAAGAGGGAGGACATTGAAAATCATTAAAAACACATTCACTATTTACATTTTCGAAAGAGTTTTTTTTTTTACGTTCCCTCAACAGTTTTCTAGTTTTTAGGATTTTTCGTATTTTTCTGGAAAAAGACCAGGAATGGAGACTTTGTATTTTGCTATTCTTCTATTGGTTTTTACTTTTGTTATGAATAGCTAAATCTTTCTTCTTGGTTAAAGGGAACCATGTTATCATCCAATATGTGTGAGATTTCTAAATAAAGTTTATTTCATTGATGAATATTAAGTGTCTTCCAAATTACTTTTCATGATTGAATTGATTGATTTCTAGGGTGCACAATTAGGAATTAATTTGTTTAATTTATAGCCAGATTAGTAAGATTTGACATTCAGTTTTGCTAATTTAAAGTGGCAATTAGGATTACCATCTTTACGTTAGAATTTGGAAATTCTAAGAAGATGCTTAATTTGATTAAATGCATGTCGCATATGTGTTGTCTTGTTCATTGGTTTCTTAGTTCTTAAAGATATTAATCAATTAAACTTAAGATCGTATATAAGTTTCTGACTAATAAGAATGTTTAGAATACATGTTTCTATTCATTTAATCTTAAGAAAAAACATCACCCAATGAATGTTTGTTAATGGACTGAGTTTTATATCGATGATCCATATTGGTTTGATAACGTAGGTGACCCGAAACTAAGATTTGTTTACTGAATTTCCATATCTGATTATTTTTGTTAATTTTGGATTTCTGCCATTTTTAATTTCTTAAATTTACATGAATTAAACCCCCCCCCAATTTGTTTTAGTTTTAAACTCGTATAACCTTTACCGTTAAAATTTCCCGTGGGAACGATCTCAACTCTTCACTAACTACATTTCTCATTGCTAGAGTTGATATTAATTTGGTTGCAGGGGACAGCAGTACGAGAGTGCAACTGATAGAAGATCAATTTCAGGTTATTGCACATTTGTTGGTGGTAACTTGGTAACTTGGCGGAATAAGAAACAAAGTGTTGTTAAAGAAGCTGTGCCGAAGTTGAGTTTCATTCAATGGCACATGGAATTTGTGAATTTTTATGGATTAAAAGGGTACTAGAGGAACTGCAAATTCCTATTTCAGTTCCTATGAAAGTGTGTTGTGACAACAAAGCTACAATTTCACTTGCTCACAACCCTGTTCTTCATGATAGAACAAGACATGTTGAGGTTGACAAGCATTTCATCAAGGAGAATATCAAAAAAGGATTAATTTGTGTTCCCTATATTCCAACATCACAACAAGTAGCTGATATTCTCATAAAGGGATTACACAAGAGGTAGTTTAAGGTTCTGGTTACCAAGTTGGCTATGGATGACATATACAAGCCAGCTTGAGGGGAAGTGTTGGGAAATATCCAGTTGGATATCTCCTAGATATTATTGACTCCTAAAAGTTTGCAAATCAGATCAGTTAGGATATTATGTACAGATATTAGGATACTATGTACAGATATTAGTTTCCTAGAATAGCCCTCTTTATTTCTATATATACTTGTACCTATGTATTGACCTAGGAAGATATTGTGAATAATATACATCTGTTCAGAATTTCTGCATTGTCCATGTCCAGTTGATCAGTAAGATAAATACCTCGACACTTGTTGTATAAAGTCCACCAGCAAACTTCTCCATCTCACTTTTCTTACCCTTTATAACAGGAATAGCCAAGAACTCTTCATATATGCGTCTGTATAATTCCAATATTTGAAGCACCTTAACATAGTAATTACTCTTAAATCAGTTATATATAAGACGTAAGATAATTAAAATCTGAATGATGAAAATTCCAAAACCAGAAAAATCATTCTTCAACAAAGATAGAAGCAAGTAAACAAGGAAAATTTAGAGCATGTACGGTGGTTACTAGAGTGACAAACTAGTTTCTGGTGAAAGGAAACAGAAACAAAGAGCTGATGGCCAGTTTAGTTTCTGTTCCTTTTGGCTTCAGGTCCAGCAATTTTGGTTTCTGGTTTTCTTTTATGGAGCATTGCAAAGTGTGGTAGTGAAAAGCACTTTAAAATATGATTATTTGAGTAAAAGAATCCATGTTATGAATAAATTTAACCAGCTGGTCATCAGAAAGTTGTTGGTAGCCAACAATATCCAATATCCCATTGGAGAAGAAAATAATAAGTCTTGACAAAGAATGAAACATGACAGTTAATTAAAGTTGTGGTAGGAAATGATTTTAAAGTAACAACAAATGTTAGAAAAAAAATTTGGCTTCGTAAATTCTTCTAAATATTCTCTTTTTTTCATTTTCAAATACCAAGGAACTTTAAAAAACAAAAAAAAAAGGCAAATAGAAACTATATCAAACAAATAAAAACATTGTTAACAAAAACTGCAAACTGAGAATATACCAAGATGTGCTACATGAAAGTCATCACCAAATAAGGAGTGAATATATACTGTAACTCCAAATTTAAAAGGTCCTTGGATAGGCTCCAATGTGATGTGAGATAAATAAAAGAACTAAAATTTCCAATTGATGGAGTCTTCTAGACTTAGTGAACTGACCTTTTTCGTGAACTTTGTAAGATAAATGAAACAAGAAAGATAAATATTTTTTTATAAAATTGTCACCATCTTAAAAGGTTGAGTTGAATTCCCAAATCTTATACCTCTTCATCAGCTTCTTCCTTTGCTGCAAATGCAGTATGACCTTCCTGCCAAAGGAATTCACGGCTCCTGAAAAGGTAGAGGAACTCATGAAGTGTTTTAAGCATACAAATGTGGAAGGGGTTAGGAGATACAGACCAAGATGTTCACTATATATCCGGTAAACAATAAACAAATAACTCATCCAAAAACTCAATGTGCATGTTGGTAACAATGGATGGTTCTCATATCTCCCAAAGAAAATGAAAATAATGCGTTCTTTAGCAAAATC
>JAOSBL010000002.1:32995815-33014966 GCA_027568915.1 Erythroxylum roraimae | reverse complement strand
ATTTCCTGATAAAGACTGTACATAACTTTGTACAAAACGCCTTAAAAGCGATTGTCTTTAAGACACTACTCTAACATATTAGTGACTGTATATCTCCAAAAAGACTTGAATTCATGATTTTACACAAGCATTGAGACTTACACAGGTAATATACACAGCTGTGTATATGAATATACATGAGCATGTAACTCTACATAACCAAAAATAGAAATTTTCAAATCTTGCACATTTATAGAGACTTACATAGTCACTGTATATGGTCGTGTATCTTCAAATTGCTTCAAATCTTTATTCCATGTCATGAATTCATCTGATTCTTCTCTTTTTGGTCCATAAAGACAATAATCACCTATAAACACACTTAAAGTGATTTAAGTACCAAAAATACTATAAAACTATTAAACAACAGGTAAAACACATTAAATATAGGTATAAAAATATAGTCAAATAATCGTTTACCATTGCATTTAATTGAAAGTTGACATTTAAATTTACGAATAATTTTTTATTTTGGAATATTTATGTTTAAAATTACTTTTGTATTCGTAATAATCATTCAAGTTTGACAAAGTAGATACTAATAAGCATGTAAAACAATGATTTTTTTGTATGCTGCCAATGGTTTGGTATTTTTATTCATAATAGTTTTCACCACTTCATCTACATATAAAAAATCCTTATATAAATCATATCCAATTATGCAATAATTTTATAAAATGAATGTATGATAATTAACATATTGATATAAATTTATCATGGGGTATTTTTTGAAAAAAATGAATGTATGATAATTAACAAATTGATATAAATTTATCATGGGGTATTTTTTTGAAAAAAAACCTTCATTTAGATGAATGGTCTCCACTGTGTTCATATTCTCTACACTTGTCACAATATAAAAAAAGAAAATATAAGAAATTATGATAGATAATAATTAAAATTATTCAAGTAAAAAACTAAGATACCATAAAGTATAAAGTTTACATTGAATATTTTTAGTACCTAATTAACTTCAGGCACACATAAGGACTTTTTATAATTTTAGGATAAATTTGACTACAATGAGGCTCATTATTCTACTAATAGTTACTAAAAGCATACTTGAAAACAACAATAGATACTAGACTTACTAATAGATCTCTTGCAATTGCTTACATAATTAGATATTGAGCTTCATTTGACTCCCACCATAATATTGCTCAGCTACAATCACAATATATACTTCCAATAAATTATCTAACTCCATTATAATATAAGTAATTCTCCTTTTTCCTTTATAAATTCATTAAAAAGAAGACTCAATATTCCAACTTTGCTTGATAATGATGTATCAATAAAAGATGAAGTTAATATTAGATTATTGTGATCCAATTTTTTGCCCATTTTTTATTGATAGTTATTAAAAATATCATAAGAAAGGTGTCTAATGATATCAATATGTTATTTAACTTGATCACCATATAACTTCCTACAAAAACTTGATTGTCCCCCATCTCATACCTCGAGTCTAACACATCAATAATTGTCACAATATTACTTAATAAACACCTTAATATACTTAACTGTCAACTCTAGCATTATAGAATTCTATCTTATTGGACAATCCTGAACCAACTTCTTAGTGTATGGAATTTGTAGTTCTTTTGTAGTCCCTTTAAATTTTTTAATCCATTCAGGTGTTACATTATAATACGCCATGTTATTTTAGATTGCATGTACCTTTTTTTTATTAGCTCTTATTCACTATCAAATTCGCTATATACATAAAATAATGCATATGGAAAACTTATCACCCATTAGTAAACCCCCTACTTGTAAATTGGCTTAACTTTGTTAATTATATCATCGTTCGGCCTATAATTATCCAAAGTTATGGTTAAGAGCTTTGAGTTGATGTTATAATCCATCAACAAAATGACCAATATATTTATTAACCTCTCACTTATACGTGACATCACAATATAAATAAACCTATCATTTAAAAATATAATCAAATATCAATTATGATATAATCAAAGAACAAATGATAATAAAATTAAAGAATATTATTTACCTCAAAATTTGGCTACTATAAGTCCAACAATTGTCAAACTAATGCTTAGTCACTTCGATATATCCTTTCTTTTTATTTTTATCCATCCACATGCCTGATGTAATGGCAACTAATCTGTGATTAACTAACAACATCTTTAATGTCAAATTCTTTTGTTCTTCATAAATTTTGAAGATGTTTTTCTTGATGTTATTATGAGATAACATCTTTAAGGTCACTTAAGTTAGGTAGAAAACATCTTGAAGTCTTGATTATCCACAAAAGAGAGTGAATATTTGTTCCTTATGATCACGTTCTTAAGCAAATGATTACATTTCTTAAGATCATAAGTCATGATATTCAATTTACTTTTTTCTTTCATTAAATTAGGAGTTAAAAAGTTCTGATTTCCTGATACCATCTTTCTTTTATTACAAGACTTCATATGCCTTTTTGAACGAGATGTTTCATCTTTAAAATCTTTAGCTAAAATCTTATAGCAATACTTGCACTATGCCTCATCAATTCTATCACGTGATTTAGTCCTTATAAAGTGATTCCAAATATTACTTTTTATCTCCAACGAAAAGGTTCATTCAATTTTAATTGTTTCTTCACTTGATATATAGCTAGTTGTTAGATTAAAACCCTCTATTATACTGGCTGGTGTTATTGAAGGATTAACTTCATCCATCTAAAACAACTATAAACAAAATAACGATGAAACCAATTTGAGCTAAAGAATATTTAAACCAATATCATTCAAAATAAAGAATGAATATATTTAAACTACATAATGCAAACTAAAGAATGAAGATAAATATAAATTGATATTCTCTAAACCTATATTTAATCTCTTGCTATCATGCAAACTAAAGAATGAAAATAACATAATTGACATAATTAAAAAAAAAAGGTTATGATATAATCATCCAAACCTGTATGAAAATGCAAACTAAACTTCCTAAAGAGAAATAGATAGTTCACAATAAACAATAAAATGCAACCTCTAAAGACGTATATGAATTGTTTTATATTTGATAAACCTCACATTTTCTCACAAAATTTAAGATTGGAGAAATATTTGAAGGACAAGAGAGCACTTAAATAAAGAGGGCGAAAGTTAGTTAAAATTCTTAACGTTACAAGAAAATGACTAATAAGATTATAAGAATGTATAAACTTGAGAGTTGAGTTAACTCATGTACAACGAAAAAAAGTTCTAATATAAAATATTTACTCCTCTCAAACTCATCAAAGAAACAAATGAAAAGGATAAATCAAGTATGTCTTAACTTATATTAAGAAGACTATTAAGTGTATAAAAAAGCAATATATAATAAATTTCGCATTAGTCAAACTCCCAACTTATAATTTTAATGGTTTTCACTCCTTCCCTAAATGTAATAAGAAAATGTTCCCTACTATAATGATTAATCATAAAGGAAGATAGTCATCAGGTAGTTAATATACATCCAAACATTAAAAATGTGCTTCCACATATAGAAGAATAAAATAATTGTATTAAGGAAGTTTACAATACTTGTCTACTATAAATGCTTCAACAATAGAAATTAGCTTATAATGCTCACTTTCAAAACAACTAGAGACTAGAATCATTTTCTAGAAACATATATACTAGAGTGACTTTGAATTTTAAACACTTTAATTTGAATACTAAAATGCCTTAAATTTAATGTAGTAATGCTAGTTTTGCAATAAGAAAAAGATAAAACTCTTACAACACTAGAAAATACAATGTACAGCAGGCAAAGTGTTCATAAGTACAATTATAGGTGAGATAGATTCCAAAAAAACAGTTGGTAATCAACCATGCCAATTAAACCTATATGGTAAATTACTACAAATATTAGAATCATTTGTTCAATCATAAAAATTGTAAGGTTTATATATGTTCACTAAAGATGTTTCTATTATAGTTCTAGCATGAAAAAAAATCTACTTTATGTGCCAAAGGCAACCGTATTGGTCATAGTAAGGTAAAAAAAGACTTTTGAGTTGTGTTAAAAAAAGGTTATCAAAATCACAACATCATAAAAAATTTAGACTAGTTTTCACTAGTCGAAATGCCTAAAACATAAAAGGCATACCCGTAAATCACATATTAATAGATAATAAAAATAAAGATGATTTGGCCTAAGACAAAATTAGTATCAAGATGCAAGACCTAAAACATGAATCAAAGTAATAAACTAGTTTACCAAGATCGATGGCAAGAAACTAGGCGACGTCACGACATGCAATAGGTATAGAGAGAGACATAGATGGCTAGCTAAGGTAAGGAGAGATGAGAGACAAAGAGAGTAGTTGACTAATAGAGACATAATTATTCATCAATATAAAAAATTACACCTTTTTGATTATATAAACAAAATAACGTTGTTTTGTATATAAAAGAATTTTGGGCTTCAAATCGGGTCAAGTTGTAAAGTCCAAGCACAACTTAGCCCAAGGCCTAAAATTATAAAAAAAGAGAGCTTGAGTTGGACCTGAAATCTTACTAACTCGATCCAAACTCATTGCCTTTAGGTTGGATTGGTTTGAGCTAGGCTCAAGCCCTTTTGTCATTCTTAACTGTTACACGTCCAAGAGCAAGTTCTCATTATGCCTTAAAACCTAGCTTAGGAGCCCAATAAACTTCTTTTCATTTTGGAACATTAATTAAGAGAAATTCAAAGCAAAACTAGGTTTGGTCCTAACATTTTCAAATTTTATGAACAACTTCATAAGCATAAAATCAATAAATTAGCTTTCTATCTAGATTAAATGTTTTTAAAACATAAGTAATTTAACTAATAAGAGCAGTTATAGTTTGTTGTTGATGTGAACTCATCAAGAGATAAATTATAAAAAACTCATAAATAAAATTGAAATTGTACCAAGAAAACTAAATATAAATCAAAATTTTAAAAAGTTGAACTGTTGAACATGAAGAACCAATAATTAAATTCTCACAAAGAAGAAATTCTTTAATAAATTTTGAAGTTAAAAGAAAAATAATGTTTAAGCAATCACAACTAATTTTGGAAATTCAAATATTTTTTTGTTAGTATGAAGCAGTCCATATGAATGGTGAGTATGAAAAACATGATAAACATCCTAATTAGAAGTGTAGCAAGTATTCTTACTTAAATTAGAAGACTAACTATTAATACTATTTCAAATAGAACTCTAAATTACTATTTCTATTTTAAGTGGAAAACTTTACTAATTCTTCTTTAAATAGAACTCTAATATAATATATGTTGGTTCCTAGATGGTACATAAGAGAAGGGAGGGTGATTGGTGTGTTTTTACTTTTTACCTTATTTGTAAACTAATGAATAAATTGCCTAATCTAATAAATGGTTATGACAAATTTATATAAAACAATTCCAAGAATAATAAAAGAGAGTATGGAAAGAGAGACAAAACTAATTTATAATGATTCAACCAAAAAACTTGACTTACGTATACTCCCTAAAATCAACTTAGAAATTCATTATCGTCTTTTTCAATAGGTAAAGAGAAGCTTGTTGTACATGCATCTTCATTTGAGTGAAGAGGAACCATTACATATCTTCGTTTTTTAGGATGAAGAGGAACCCTTTTATAATATTCTTTTTCATAAGTGAACAGGAACCCTAAATGATTCAATTGCTCATAAATATCTCAATCACTCAAATACAAATCAAGATCTCCTTTCTTGATCACATAGTATATTAGTATATTAAGGGCTCATATCATGCTCATATACAAATTAATATAGTGAAACTCTCTCAAAATCTTCATAATACTCCCTCTAATGCCTAAGATTCTTCCCATAATTCATAAACTCCAAATAACCTACAATCGTTGCTATAAACAAAAATTAGTCATATTAGCTAGTTTTTATGACATTAGCCTATTAATATTTGATATTGGTTGATGAATATATCAACCAATATTCCTACACAAACTTTTGTTTCATAAAGTATCTTTCTTTTAAAGAAAATGATGAACTAATATATCACTCTGGTAAACTAGTGTAAGTATATAATGCACAAACCAATATGTTGCATTGTTTTATACGGGTTCTGCTAGCTTAAAGGTTTAGTTTAGCTATCTTAACCTAAAATAAAAAATGAAATAGAATGAATAGTGTGGCACCAATTGGACCATCAGCTAACTAAAGTGTCAAACAGTAAACAATTGGCTAATTAAAAGATTTAAGATAATTAGTCAATGGGTCTTTTAAAATGTTACAAATTGAGTGTTTCAGAGCATGCGAACTTAAATGGTAGGAAGAAAGTTGAGTTTGTTAGAGATTTGCATGCTAAAGTTTGAGCTAACATTGAGAGTAGGAATAAGCAGTATGCAAGGTAAACAAACAAAGGGCCAATTGAGGTTTCTTTTGAACATGGTGATTAGTTTTAGGTGCACTTTAGGAAAGGGCAATTTCTCGAATAAAGGAAATCTAAGTTGTAGCCAAGAGGGATGGACCTTTTCAAGTTTTAGGGAAAATCAACAAAAATGATTATAAAATTTCTTTACCAAGTTCTTATGGTAATATTAGTGCTACTTTCAATATTATTGAACTTTCTTTATGTGATGCAGGTGATTTAAGGACGAATCCTTTTGAGGAAGGAGGGAACAATGGGGATCAAGTACCAACCTTTAATGTTGACACTCCCAAAATCCTTTGGAAGGTATAGGAAGTCCAATGTCTAGATCAAGAGCCAAGAGAATGAAGGAAGATTTACTATACTAACACTTGTATCAAAGTAGCAAGATTGAGAGCATACCAAAGTAGAATTAATTGGAGTTTCAAAAATAGTCAATATTTTGCATTGCTTTGAGTTAAGTCCAACAAGCTTAAGCTCGTCGAGTGCATTTCTAGCATCAATTAACGTCTCAAAAGTTTAGAACTTCTAGAATTCAAAGAAGCTTATAACTGTTCAATATTTCCAACATTGTTTCATCATTTATTTAAGCCAATAATATAGTTATATTAAAAGTCAAATATTTAGTTTCCTTATTGTTTTAGGATTTCATATTTTAGTAAAACAAAAAAGGTAACTATATTGTAATAAGATTCCTATTAGTAGCTAATTAATCCTCTTTCTTATTTTTGATTAGTGTCAATAGTTATCAAAATAGGCGAGGATAATATGTTTCCTTGTATCATTAGGATTTTTATTTTGTCATTAGGTTTTATTAAGCCTATATAAAGGGTTGCACTTACTTTGTTATTTAGAATTGGATTAATAAAAAATTGTGTTTCTGTAATTGTGAGGAGCCTTGTTTTTAGTTCTTTACCTATGAACTCAATCTAAACTAATTAAAGAAACTTATGGTGATCAACCTATGATTTTAGTTCTACTTGGCAGTGTTCAGTTAGGGTTAGGCTTTCATTCATTATAACTTCAATTCTATAAGGCATGTTTGTATAGGGTTGGATCCAAAACTGAATTATCAAACGATTCTTGGGGTTTCTATCTTATGATATTTTCGAGTTTTAAGCATTTTTCGCTTAGGGTTTGTATCATTAAGCATCAATTGAGCAGAAAGATTAGTACATATTGTGATGAAAGTAGTCAATCTCATATATATTACAAGAAAGTAGTTGAATGGTTAATATAAAAACATCATCTTTAAAGTAATTAAAGAGAATATTTTATTATTCTTAAATACTATTAATTTGAGAAATCCTTGAATAAGATGCGATGACATTTTAAAAATTGATCACAAATATCATTAAAAGAATTAATTACTAATGGTTGGATATAAATAAAGTGGAGATGGAGTCTATACTTTGTTTAATCAGAAAATTATGTAATAAAAGGATGAATTATCTAAAAACAATCTACAAAAGGGTTAGTTAAAATAAATTTAAAATTTTTAAAATTTGGATAGTTAATGTTGTTAGACTTCAATCTTGATACATTAATGTAAATTATTTAATTAAATAATCAAAAATAAATTAAAAAAGTCTAATTTATTTAATTCAAAGTATAACTTAAGATTATAATTTATATCAATTGCTTACATACTTAAAGAGTCTAACGGGTCATACACAAAAAGGTTGTATAAGAAATTAAAATATAACTATTTACTCAATTATTTCACAAAATTAATTAATTAATTTAATTATTATCAATAATAAAAATATAATAATAATATTGATATTAATAATCAAGTATAATTTTATTTTTATTTAACAATTAGAAATTAAAACAAAATGTAAAAAATATATAAAATCTAAACCTGCGTGACAAGTCCAATTATCTTGATCTAATCTATTTTCTTTTGTATAATGAAACATCAGCAATTGATTATTTTTTTCTTTTAGTTAAACATCATATTCTAAACTGAATGAAAACAGTAAAATTTCTTGTGAATATAACTAAGGATGACAATAGGCCTAGGCCCGGCCCAGTCTAACCCGAGGTTAGTTGAAGCCTCAAGTCCTATTTTTGAAAATTTTGCCCTAATCCGACCCAACTTGACCTGACCTGAACCTCAACAAATAATAACAAAGCAACGTAATTTTAAAACTTTAATTTAAAAAACAATTTGGGCCGAACGAAGCCTTGCCCATGTCAGTGTGGGGCAGGCCCTAGGCGGCAGAGGTCGGCCGACCCAACCTATTGTTATCTATACGAAAAGCAATAACTTGAAGAACAGGTGTACTCAAGAAGAGGCGAAGTAAAATTAAGGGAAAGTTAATAATAGAAGAATTAACAAAAGGGAAGAGTTCAACAGCAAATTAGATTTCTTGCGTTCTATGAATCAAATTAGTTCCAGAAAAGACGTTTGTATACTTATATACTTTTATATGAATTTGTGATACATCTTCGATTTTGCGAGCATGGAGGACAGAGTTGTGAACACGATAACCGCTCAAGGTATCGAAAATTTGGGGTCTAGGGTTTCCGATTTCGCTATCGAGGATCCCGACGCTGCAAGTTTTTATTGGGTGAGGTTATTTCTTTGAATCTAGTAGCTTTCCATTGAATTGTATTAGCAGCCTGTTTCTTTGGTAACTTTGTGTTGTTATTTTTATGATTCTGGGAATTTGAAGGCTTGGTGCGTAATCTCCAGAAATTTTGCGTTCCTTTTTGCACTTTGGTTTTGTAATTTTTAGCTTGTCCAACTTCGATTTGGATTGTGCGGAAAAAATAGTTTCTTTCTTTTATTGGGTTGCTCGTCCGTGCAGGACTTGAGTTTGATTGATATTTGAATTATGACTAAGTGCATTTTAATCACTCCATTTTCTATAAGAAGCTAAAAAATAAAATGAAATGAAATACTTCATATCGTAGTGTAATACGCTGGAGAAGTATTCTGCATTGAAAGATCACGGTGTCCATGCTTGGCATTGTATTAAGATTCTTTATTTTAGTTTCCAGGCGATTGGGGGTACAGATGTTGCTGAATATGATTGAGTTGTTGCCCTGATTCTTTTCCCAGGGTTGTTTGTGGTTTGCCAATCCTCTTTGGGAAGAAATTGCTTATTTCCCTAGGGAAATTCCTTTGCTTCTATAAAAAAAGAAAAAAAAATCAACTTCTTATTCATAGTTTTTATTTCTTTCTGGACAGGGAGTTGGAGAGGTTTCAAAACAAGGAGAGTACCTTGAAACTGCATTAGCTATTGAACGTGGGAGCCAGACACTGTCACCATCTAAAGAATATGAAAGTGAATTACCTCAAACAACTGGGGAAGAGAATCATGCCAAGAGAAAAACCGAAACTGGCCAACAAAAGAAGGGGAAATACTTCTTCTACGAATCACCGCTCCCTGAAGAAACTGGGATTTGGATACCTGTTTCTGTTCCCCCTATGTTGGAAAATGATCATATAGAGTGGACAAGAGGTTTTCACTCCAATGGTGGTTATTTTCCTGAAGGTGATTTGGGATGGAATCAGTTCCTCGAAGAAGAGAAGGAGTTTACAATGTGGGATGTGATTGTTGAAATGCTACTTGCAGCCCGCGGAAAGGTTAAATCGATAACTTCAGGAAATGTCCATGCGTGTAAATTTTCATGGTTATCAAGTCCTCTACTAGAGCAAGCTTGGCAGGAGATGGCCCACACTCTTTCAGAGGCCAATTTTGGTAATGTGAGGGAAATTCTTGAAGCAGAACCACCAAAATGGCTGGCTGACAGTGCTGCCTCTTCTTGTATGCTGTGTAGTGTTCGTTTTCATCCCATCATGTGTTCCAGGCATCACTGCAGGTTTTGTGGAGGAATATTTTGTAGTGAGTGCTCAAAAGGAAGGAGTTTGATGCCTGTGAAATTTCGTGTTTCAGATCCTCAACGAGTATGTGATGTATGTTGTGTGCGGCTGGAGTCCGTTCAGCCATATTTGATGGACCAAGTAAGCAATGCTGCCCAGTTGCCAGCCCAAGACCTTACAGACCTTAGTACTTTGAGGTCCTGGGTTAATTTTCCTTGGGGGCGAAGTATGGAAAATGAAATTTATAAAGCAACAAATACCATTCGTGGTTATAATAAGGTAAGAGCTATGATTTCTCGGTGTTCTTTGTCAACAATAGTTGATGAATGAGAAATTACATGCAGTTAAATAAACAGATAGGCTATTGATTTGAGTTTTCCTACTCATGAACCTTTGTTTCAAGGTTAGCTCATTCATTTATATTGTCAGGTAGGGGCCATAAAACCTGAAAAGTCAATCCCAGATGCCATATTGAGACAAGCTAAAGGTCTTGCGATAATTACTGTTGTAAAAGTTGGGGCAGTTGTCACATATAATATTGGAACAGGGCTTGTGATTGCTCGAAGAGAAGACGGCTCATGGTCTCCACCGTCAGCCATTTCTACATTTGGTATGGGATGGGGAGCTCAGGTGATTGCTTTTCTATATTAACCATATCTAGGTCTTATGATATCAAAATTTTTTCTTTGTGATATCTGTATATAGTAATATTCCCATATATTTCATTTCCAGACCCTGCAAGTAGTTTTATACAACATACATTTGTCTCCAAAATTTCCCTACTCTTCAGTGTTTGTAGGAGTTGCATTTGTATGATCCTGTTCAAATGATGTTCTTCTTCCAAATTATTATATGACACTGGATATACGCATATTCTTCACTTGAGAGATGTGGAACTTACATATTCCTAACGTGGAATCTTTGGCATCTCTTTTTCCTCTTTCTTCTCACTCTTTCTTATGTGCTATCCTGTCGATGGTTGAATTTTGTGCAGGCTGGGGGTGAATTGACAGATTTCATAATAGTGCTAAGGACAAAAGATGCTGTGAAAACCTTTTGTGGCAATGCACACCTTTCATTTGGGGCTGGTTTGAGTGCTGCTGTTGGCATTATCGGAAGGGCAGCTGAAGCTGATCTACGAGCTGGTGATGGTGGCTTTGCTGCTTGCTATACATACAGTTGCAGTAAAGGTATGGCTTTACTCATTGAGAATTGTTGTTTGCTGCAAATGCTATAATGATAGAAAACTTAAATAAAGATTCCAATGTCTATCACATTGGTTTCCAAAAATGTTATCATACTTGATATTTTCCTCAAGTGAAACTAAGCTTTATGGCACCTAAAGACTAAAACTTCTTCTCCTATGATTTTTCCATTTACATGATGTTCCTAAATCTGCTTACTTGTTGATAATTAAATGTGCAGGAGCATTTGTTGGCTGTTCACTTGAAGGGAGTATTGTGGCCACTCGATCACAAGAGAATTGCAGGTTCTATGGTAGCCAATCAATAACCGCATCAAATATACTCCTTGGCACACTGCCGAAGCCTCCTGCTGCTGCAATTCTTTATCATGCTCTCTCAAACCTCTATCAGAAGCTGGAGATGTGATTCTTTGGAATCCTAAATGTGTTGCATCAAACTAGAAGCATTCTCCGATGTGTGATTTTACAGATAGCGATTCTTCAACATATTCTTTACCCATATGAAGTCGTTGATGTTGTGTACAGCTTGTTCCGCAGGCGGTCTAAGGAGAGGCTGAAAAGGAAGCCTCAAGTTGTTCAAAAATGATCTCAATTCATGTACATAAATGCACAGATAAACCTATTTGGGTGTGTATAATGCTCTTTCCAGACCTGCACATAGGTGAAACTTGCCAAAGGCATTAACTTAAATATTCATTCATTTAGCGATACAAGGCAATTACACAAATCTCCCCCCTCCTCTTTACTAGTCTTTCTCGTAAGAGCCGATAGGATTACCCTCATTAGGCATTCACTGGTCAAAAAAAGATATCCCCCTGAAGGCAAAGTAGGAGATTGCTTAAAATGTAATGACAACTTCGCTGGAGACCAGCTGGGGGCCATTATCTTATCTTAATGATGCTTTGGGAATTCAATTTATCCAGCTTGTCATTATGTAGGTCAAAAAATGTAGCCTAGTGCTTACTAAAGCATGATTACACCATTATTTTCGCAATTGACTGAGCATGCTTTTGAATTCATCTTTGCCTTGTTTAGTGATTCTGAACAGGAAAAAGTTGTTCAACCAAATCCTAATGTCTGCTAATGTCTCGTCATCTGCTCCGAGCAAGTAGTATGGTTGAAGAAATGATGGAACTAAGATCGCAAGTAAAATAGAGAGAGGAAAAAAGTTGGCTTGTGCCTTAGACCCTTCAAATACCCTCAGTAAGAGTATAGTTAGAAACATTTACACTTAGCTTGTTTCAACAAATTCCTCTGATTACTCAGTTGCTTCAACTTGTATCTCAGATACTTATGATCTCTTTACTCCTTTCACTGGATAAACAGGCTAATGCCATAGTAACCAATCCAAACTTGCAACTTTCCGAAATACAATTATTACAATATTGAATCTCGGTCAAAATATTGGATTCTTTTCTCCATGCGCCAAAAGCCCATGATATTTTTCAGGACAACAATGTTTCAACTTTTTCCTTTTCTACATCTCAAAGTCAAAGTTGATCAAATTTTACCTACGTGCCTTCAGCTTGCTCATCTGTTCAATCTTGGGTTAGTTGCGGCAAAAAACTTTAAAGGGCCATTTGTATTCAAATGCAACGATAACACATCGGAGGAACAGTAATGTGTCTCAAACTGAAGATAACAGGAAGGATACACACAGGGAAGTAATGCTCTTGAAATCCAAAGGCTATTCAACCACAAAGCCAACATCATACAGAATATCAAGGCTATAAATGAAACTCCTGTAAGGAAAAAATTAAATGAAAAGAGCAAGCAAATTGATTGAATTGAAGGGGCAAAGTCACCACCAAGAAATATATGTAATCCAATTTGAGATTCTTTGTCGAAACTAAAGGTAAAAAGAATAAACAGGTTGTCCTACTCACTGTACTTCTAACTCAGCTACCTTGCCAACCAAAACATGTAGAACAGGCAGTCATTCACATGAAGGCATTAAGTGAAGAAGAGGCCATATGAACAGATCCATGAATGACTATCCAAGCATCTCTTCTATTAGTCCTCTTTACCTGTACAAAAAAAGTAAATCATTGCAACTTCAACAAAGACAAATAAAGATATTGGAAGACCTTGCTAAAGGTTCGACCATATAGATCCATACCAATTTACCTGGTCTTTGAGTTCCCAAGTGTGAGCTCAAGATCATCCGATACACATTCTTCGTGTATTCTTTCTCCTTCCCACGGTTTTACCAAGCCTGTTGCATTGCTTCCAAATGCAAACTCAGCTGCAATACTATCTGCCATCGGAACATCAGCATTCTGATCAATACCTGAGGGAACTGCCGGAGAGCACGTCCCACTTTGCCCCGGAGTCCACATGCGTGACCCTGCACCTGATAATGCCTCCTCTCTAAAGCCAAATGGGTTTCGTGATACTAGGCTAAATGTGGGTGAAGATGGTCCACTTTGAGGGATCTCGATGCCAGTGAACCATCCTGAATCTGGCAGGACCTGACGGCCAGGACTTGGTGGAGTAGAGGAGGGCATTGACAACGGCAAGAAAGTATGGTTCTGTCCTAACCACGAAGGGCCAGCAGCTGGGTCATCCCAATCATTTTTAGTGCGTGGGGTTCGGGCAGTTGGGGAGCTTAAGGGAGGGGTGACTGGAGCACTTATGGAGCCAGTATGAATGTAAAGATGATGAGGGTTCTTAGATGAGGCTGAAGATGAACTAGATGAAAGGGTTTTCAGCCAAGGTATAAGGGAATTGGGATCGGCATTGCAACCAGCATTGGCAGCATAACGAGATGCTACAGGACTGGGGAAAGAAGATGAGGCAGGACTTGGATTATAGGACGCACATGGACTTGGTTGATAGGATGAACATGGACTAGCTGAAGTAGACCCTCCCACAATGTCCATAGGTTCTACAGGCTTGCAACCCTATAGAAATGCAAACAAGTTACAGAAGTGGAATGTCAAACAAAATTTTTGGGTCATATCATGGTAGCTAGATAACATGAAAAGACACCATTATATCCTGCACTCACTTGAATAGTACTTCATAGCCCCTCAATTTCACAAGTTCAAATTCATGTACACTAACATAGCGAAACCTTCAATTTCTCTTGAAAGATTCTAACCACATTAAAATTTAGGAGATAGTGTTGTTCTAAGAAAATAAACAACTTTAAGTAAGCTCAGCCCACCAATTCCAGTCATGATCCTGAGCACATCAAAGGATCAAAGGGCATGTTTTAGAATGAAGGCAGCCACTATACCTATTAATCAAAGATTTTCCATTCTTTAAGGATGGAAGTGTTATTCAATATTAACTCTTCAATGCGTTAAAGAAACAAGTAGTATCTTCCATATGTGAAGGGAGGTTCACTAGTCATTCTTCTGCTACTATCAAATGTCTTCACATGCTAAATCACACCTACAAGAAAAATAACATACAACTAAAAGTAGCAAATAAAAAATAATCTCCAGCCATTGTGCATACATATGTTCCCTTGCACGAAGATGATCAACTTAACATCTTATATTTTCAGCTTGTACCAGTTGTGCCAGATTAAGTGGCCAAGGAAATGGAAACTGAGATGGGAAAGACTATTAGTAACAGCTTCCAAATATATTTTTAATGTGGAAATGGCAAGCTCTGATTCTTATAACCGATTTGATTCCAAAGGGGCAGTGGTTGGAGGAATGCGGATCATGGTTTGCTAATACAATGCACTTTCCAAACAAACCGTTGACTGGTGGCATCAACTGTATCAACCATCAACGTTTTCATTTTTATCTGTTCTCAATTTTTATTATGGGGGGTCTGCAGCAGAAATTGGTTTTCAGCCTCTGGTTGAATCATAAATGATCAGCGAGAAATTTTTTCACATTAGAAGATATTCCATATCCAAGTGTCAAATCCAATACCACAGCTATACTACCAGTGATAGTTGGCTCCTACCCAGATCTCATAACACGTTCGAGAAGGACACCACACCAACTCTCGTGGACATAACTAACACTAACATTCTAAGCTACCAAAATGCCTTGCCTTAACAAGCGATAAATATGAAACTTCCTAAGTCCTAACCACTAAGGCTGGCTTCGTCCACGACTTCAAAAAACAAGTGGTGAAGAGATGGTAGGGAATTAGAGTAATCGCGACCCGACAAAGACTTTGTTAACTAGAAATTAATTTTAAACGATGGCGTTATCCATATACTCCACCCCACGACACGCCATTTTTCCCCACATGTTTCTACGAGTACGACAATAATCGAACACACAAAGACACCCTAACCACCCTAAACACGCTTCATTTATATTCCTAAACTATACTTTTGAAACAAAGGGCATCCAAGATCCCATATCTCCCTCCACCCACAATTTGCCCCATTGAAAACCCAAAAGACGAAAAAGAAAAAGGATTGTCTTTCTCATCCTTTCATCACCAAAACTTAGTAAAACAACAAGTTCCAAGTTGCCACCGAATCCCCATTAAACTACGTAGCCAAATCATAAAAGTCATAAAAAGCATCTCCCTTTGCATTATTGCGCAGTAACCCTGATCAGGGCAATTACTTTTAGACCCACCTCCAAATTTCTCTGCATTTTCCGGGAATCACGGGAGCTAATGCAAGAATCCAACATAAAAAAGTCCTAAACGACCTCAGAGTAATTAAGGGAGATTGACGGGTCACGAGAAAATGCAAAAAGTACGGGGAATCTCCAGAAGAGGCGTCAGAATGAGAACTGAAAGTAGGGGAAAAGATGTAAACATCGAAACATCAGTTGCATTAAAAAGACAAAGGCTGTTGAATCACGACAATGCCCTTCCGTTAAACGGAATAACCGACGTGTCATTAAAAAGACAAAGGCTGTTGAATCAAGACAATGCCCTTCCGTTAAACGGAATAACCGACGTGTCATTTGGGAAGGACACTTTGGTCCAAAACCTGTCGCGAGATTTTACTTATCTCTCTGAGTTCCCTGTCCACCATGTTCCTACCAAAACATCGACGCAGACCGAATCTTTCGATCTCGTGTTCCGTGCATTGAAAAAATAAATTAAAAAAGTATAGTTTAGCAAAAACAAGCTCGACCGTCCATCATAACGCGGTAGCCGAGAAGCTATCATACGCTGTTAGGACCGGCGCGCGTTAGCACACCCTAAAAAATTTAAGAGATCGTGAACAAAACGAAACAAAAAAAGTTTTGAGCCACAGCTCCCATCAGTTGAAGGAAGCAATCAAAAATCAGATCTAATTAAAACCGATAATCTGACACTACCGGCGCAACTTATCGTCTGCATCAAATAGAGAGCTAAAGTGCACATTTAGAGTTTAGATTTTACCTTTCTATATGTGGTGCCATCTTCTTCGACGGTCCAACCAGCTTCGCTGCAGAGAGCTTTGAGGACCTCGTTATTGTCACAGTGCTTGGGAAGCTTGTAATTACCGTACATTCTCAGCCCAGCAAAGATCTTCGCGGCGATCGCTCTCCTCCTCCTCTCTCTTCTCTTGTTGTTCTCTCGCTCCTTCCACGTCGGCATTCTCGTCCCTGACGTCATTTTTACTCTCTCCGTATCAGTAACAGCAGCGATCACACCGTAGAACGAGGTCTCTCTCAGGAAATATGATCCAGAAACAAACAGCGAATTATATTTTGATTAGGTCTTTATTTTCGCTTTCGGACTGGTTAGTGAGGAAGTGTCGCAAGCAATTACACTGAAGGAAGGGGGTGGGTTAGGGAAGGTGAGCTAAATACAAGCAGGTAGGGGAATTGACCTTCTAAGAGTCGAAATTTACCATAAGACCATTAAAGTGAACGGGTTTGTCCCACGTGTTTAGGCTTTTAAGAAAAGGGATCGGGTGGCAACAAAAGCGACGTCGTGTAAGCAGCTCAAGCAAGGCCCAAGGGTAACGTAAAGTTGACTAGCATCGAAAGTAGGGTTTGGGTTTGACCAATGTGCCAAGCTGATACGTTGCCTGAGTGGCAGGCCCAGGTGAGGTAAGGTGATATTTTATTTCATTCGTTTGTGGGACGGATTGGATCAGTCTGTCACTTTTGTCAGCTTTGTAATTTAACTTATAAAAGTATGTATGCATGTGATCTTACGACATGACATAAGATGATATGTTTTTTTTGTTTTTTTTATTCACGAGGTCTTAAGAAAGTCTGAAGATATCTTTAAGCTATTCACACTTAAGCTAATTTTCACTTGATAGGTCTCTTGCGAGAAGCAAAATTCTGATCTTAAATTTTAAACGGCTGCATATATGAGGGGGTTTGATAAGATGATATGTTTAATCCTAAACCATTGCAACTTTGCTTCCTCCCTCTCTTCACGTGACCCTGCCTATCCATGTGGGTCTGCCCAATGCAACGAATGTTGGTTTTTGACGAAAGGGGTATAATGACACCTATAAGTTAATGCACAATTGAACGTGATTTGGGAGGTCGCCACCTTGCTTTGTCCCCAAAATTAGCATGTACCCATGTTACCGTATGTTCTTGTTCATGGAGAGAGTAAAACTGAATGTAAGAAAGTGGGTCATTGTCCATAAATTCAACTATATCGCCGCACGTGCGCCGCGGACTCCAACCGTTCATCAATGAACTGGATTGCAATCCCACTCGTATTTGGGTCGGGTCCGGGATTGCCATTTAAACAAAAGAAAATTACTTTATCTTAACTTCATCCCAACGATTGCGGGAGTAGTATTATTATTATTATTAGATCAACACGACAACACCACCAATTGGGGTCCACTTTGACCTCTGTGTGTGTCCGGATGGGAGTGGGGACCACCTCTTCCTTCCACAGTAGTCTGAATCATGTCCGTTAAAATGGTGGGCTCACGTGATGGCCCACATGCTTGCCACCCACGAGGCACTGCCCCGGTCCAACCCTCTTTTGCCCTTTTTATATCATCATCCTACTTAAAAATATAGTTTTATTCGTTTATTCTTCCCAATGTTTCCATTTCCAGTTATTTGGGCCTTGACTACTTTAAAAAGGGCCGGCTCTCCAGCCAATCAGGCTTCTCTGGGCCCTTGATTGTCCTAAAGATATGCATTTATGAAGCTGGATTCGGAGGTTCTACGCAACACACAGACCCTGCCAAATTAACTTCCGGTTCGGTTTGAAAAACCTTAATTTTTTAGAAGTGAACGACATTGTCGAATTGATTTTGACGGAAGCTGTTTCTACTTATAAATAATGTTAGAATTAGCCACATCAAAGTGGAGGATTAAGTGCTTGTTTAATTGAGCTTCTAGAGGATAAATAAAGACTTTTTTTATCATAAAAGTTTATTTAAAATGAGTGTTTAGCTTTAAACTAAAAAAATACTTTTTTTAGTAGGTATAATTTTTTTAATAACTAAAATACAACTTTTCAAGAAGATCAAATTTGGAGATTATTAAAAAAGCACTTTTTCAGTAAAATTTTCAGATCAATTAACGAGTCTATTTTTTAGTTTCTTTTACCCTTATGTTTTACACGTAATTTTCACAATACCCACAAACTTATCTTCACGTTTATTTTAGAAATTATATAATATTATTTGACTTTTTTTTTAATATTTTAATATTTATTTTATTTATTTTATAATCCATATAAAAGATTTGGTTAGATATATTTTCATTTATATTTCGTATGGTTTAAAATTATATAATAATTAATATATTGTACTTTGCATATTGTTTAATATACTTTAAATAATATTTA
>JAOSBL010000002.1:32928617-32940779 GCA_027568915.1 Erythroxylum roraimae | reverse complement strand
TTCTTAGAGTTTAAGAGGGGGGCCTTTGAAGTGGGCCTCCTCTCATAAATGACATTAAAATTATAGTGCTGTTCATTGACTAACTTGGGAAGGAATAAGCTAAAAAAAAATAAAAAAATCTAGCATTAGTTAGAGAGGGGGCCCCAGGGCCCCCCTCTTCATAGTGGGCCCTGGGCGGGTGCCCCGCTGGCCCCTGCCCAGGGCCGGCACTGGCTGCTACTAGTGCTCCAACAAATGGTCCAACCTAAAAATTCCACTGGCCATATCAAAGTACAACAATTTTAATATCCAAAAAGAGAAAATATTCCAAGTATTTTTACTTTGCTATCAAAATGACATAATACACTCACACACACATGCACTGAGAGAGAGAGAAAGAGAAGAGGAGAAGAACTAACTCAATAAACAAAATACATTCAACTATATAGGCTCGGTCATAATGTTCCCTTTTATAGGAAACAAAAAGTAATAAAATAATAAAGACTTAACATAAAACACAACTTGTTCAATTCAAAATGAAGTGTTTAAGGTTAAAGAAAGTTGCACCTCTTATAGCTCCACTTCCCTCTCATAGCCCCACTTCCAAAGGATAGCTCATCATTATTTCAGCTACTATTAATGTATTGCTTTATCATCTTATTGCCAACTTTCATGCATAGCTCAAGCTTGATTTATATATATTTATTTTATTTTCCTAACATTGCCTCCCTTAAATCAAGTTAGTAGAAATTTATAATCACAACGATTTCTTCAGTTTGTGAAACAACTCGAACTTTAATGGCTTAGTAAAAATATCTACAACTTATTTTTCAGTATGACAATAATTAGCCACTACTTTCTTTTCAATTACTAGTTTGTGAATTTTATGAAATTGAATGTCTATGTGCTTGAATCGCTTAAAGAAAATTGGATTTTTGCACAATATTATTGGGTACTTATTGTCACAAAATAATTCTGTTGGAGTATCTTGTTTTTTGATGTAGTACTTTAAGCGTTCTTCTTAACTATACTGCTTGTGTAGTATAACTAGTTACTGCATTGTATTCTACTTCAACTGTAGATAATGCAACGACGAATTGTTTCCTTGAAGATTATGATATTGTGCCAGTGCTAAGATGAAAAGTATACCCTGATGTGCTTTTTCTTGTTTCTATATCTCCACCCTAATCACTAGTTGTGTAACCTACAAGATTCACATAATTACTTGTATAAAATTTCCTTCATTCAAAGTACCTTTGATGTGTCAAAAAAAATTCTCTTTGCTTGTTGAAAATGACAAGTACGAGGCTCCTCCACGAATTTACTAAGTAATCCAGCTCCAAAAACTATATGTAGTCTAATTGCAGTTAAATACCTCAGACTTTCATTTAAACTTTTGCAGTAAGTTGAATTTATAGGTCTCCTTTTATTTTCTTTTATTTGTTTCAGTTTCTCTTCAACTAGGATGGGAATTGATTTTGAATTCTTCATCTTGAATTTCTTCAAAATATCATTCGCATACTTCCTTTGGGAAATAAAAATTCCATCATGCTATTGAATTACCTATATTCCAAGAAAATAAGACATTAGATCTAAAGTTGTCATGTCAAATAATTTTACCATAGCCTCCTTAAATTCTTCAATCATCTTTGAGTTGTTTCTTGTAAAAATTGAATCATCAATATAAAGACACACGATTAGAATATCATCAGGCTCAACAAATTTAACATATAAAGTATGCTCAAAAGGACATCTTTCAAAATCATGCTTCATGAAGTATAAATCAATTCTTTTGTACCATGCTCTTGATGTCTGCTTCAATTCATACAGTGTTTTCTTCAACCTGTAAAATTTATCTTCTTTTCCTCTAATTTCATAGTCTGTAGGTTGCTCAACATATACTTCCTCTTCCAAAGTGTCATTTAAAAAAGCATATTTTACATTCATTTGATAAATCTTCCAGTTACTTTGATTGAGAAGGAGACATCATGCGAATAGTATCCAATCTCGCAATAGGAGCAAGTACTTCAAAGTAATCAATACCTAGTTTTTGCTTATATCCTTTTCCAACCAATCTAGCTTTAAAACGATCAATCTCATCATTAGGTTTGTACTTTGTCTTGTACACCTATTTTACTTCTATAGGCTCTTTATCAGCGGACAAATATGTTAATTCCCATGTGTCATTCTTTTTAATTGCATGTGTTTCTTCATCCATAACTTTTCTCCATTTTAAGTCATTTGATGTCTCCTCATAATTAACCGGTTCACAGTCTACAAATAAAACAAAATTGATAATCTTTTGATCAGATAGATCATTATCAATACCTATCACATAATCTTCTAATTTGGCTGGTAACTGGTGACGTCTTTGGGGTATGTCTATGGCTGAGATACTGAATTTGCTTGAGTATCTTCTTCTTCATAACTTTCTGAAATTACCACTGTATCCTTTTAGGAAATTGAAGATCAATCCTATATTCCATCTCCATTAAAGGTTACATCACGGCTAATTATCATCTTTTTCGTATTACAATTCATAGGCCTTTAAATTTGTACTATAGCTTATAAAAATACATTTCTCACCTTTATCATCCAGCTTCTTCCTCAACAAATCTAGTACGTGGGCTTAAGCAATACACCCAAAAACTTTGAGATGTTGAATGGAAGGTTTCCTCCCTCTCCAAGCTTCCTCAGGTATTTTGTCATTAAGGCTTTTTGTTAGACACTTGTTTAAAATATATGCTGCACAAGCAATAACTTCTGCCCAAAATTCTTTAGGCAATTGTTTAAATCTTAGCATGCATCTTACTACGTCCACATTAATTATGTTCTTCCTTTCTACTACTCTATTTTGTTGAGGTGTGTATCTGGTGGTCAATTGATGTTGAATTCCATACAGCTCAAAGACCTCTGCATATGCAAGATACTCTTGACCTCTATCTGTTCTTAATGCTTTAATTCTGCAATCACATTACTTTTCCACAAATGCCTTAAATGATTTGAATGCATCATAAGCTTCTGATTTCTGTTTTAGAAAATACACCCAGGCCTTTCTACTAAAATCATCAATAAAAGTAACAAAATACATATTACCTCCATTAGATGGAACTTTAATAGTACATAGATCCGAATGAATAATCTCCCATAGCTTCTTTTGCTCTATAGGCCTTTCCAACTGAAAATACATCCTTATACTTTTTCCCCAGCTCACACGTCTCACACGTCTCACACATATGATTAGGAATATTCACAACAGGTAAGCCAAACACAAGCTCTTTCTTTAACAGATAATTTAACCCAGAAAAATGAAAATATCCAAAACGCATATACCATAGCCAATTTGCATCAAGTATCATGGAAATCAAACAAGCACAATTTTTATGATGAATTTTTAGTGAGAATAGAAGGTTAGAAGACATCTTTACCTTTACAATAAATCTTCCACTCCTGTTTATCAAGGTGCAAAAGCCATGATGAACTTGCATGTTATAACCTTTCTGCGATAATTGACCCATGCTTAATAAATTATGACAAAGACTAGGAATATAGAAAAGATCACAAATAAAACTTTTAAAACCATCCTTCAACTTAACGGATACTTGACCTTTTCCCAAAATAAAAATATTTAAATTATTCCCAAATTTAACTATTGACTGAACATTTTCATCTAAAGAGAAAAATAATTCCTTATTCCCACACATATGATTACTACAACCATAATTCAAATACCAGATATTTTCATCTTCCACAAAAGAGTTGCTTTTTAAAAATAAACTTTCTACAATATTAAAATTCTCACCAAAATGTTGATATTGATTTTCTGCAACATTAGTTTGATTGTTATTCTAAGATCCGGATCTACCAACGGTAACTTTATGTCCATACCTTTCACAATTAAAGTAACTAAAATTATATCTCTTTTGATACTAATTACCTCATCCTCTTCCTCTGACTGGTAGGCCCAAAATTAGTTCCTCCTCTTCCTTGTTTGAATGTTCTCAAATTGTTGTTTCTCCTCTCCACTTGCATCTCGCCAAATGCTGCGCAAGTGAGTCAATGCTCTTCCATGGTGTCGCTTGCATGCCTGCTTTTGTTGCCGCCATTCACGTTGTTAGTAGCCCCTTCACCGCAGACAACATCACGATGCATCTCGCCTGCTCCTCCTCCAATTTACTGTAGCATAATTATTTGTAAAATATGTCTAAAAATATCAGTAAATTTTATAATTTAACTAGGTAGGTCTCACGTAGCCACCCACTTAACTATTAAAATATTTTAAACAAATGTCTGGTTATCACTGACCTAGTAGAAAATTGACGACGTCATATTACCGTCAAATTTTCGGTTAATATAGGGTTACATTTTAACGTTTGACAAATATTAGGGTTAATTTTGTACTTATATATATATATAAAAACTTCTGAACACGAGTCGTCTATCCATCGGCAATGCCAATTGAGTGCTTCATCTATAGGATTAGATGCATATGTACCTTATGAAGTAATTCCTGTAGCTCTGATGTACGGGTTGGAGATAACCCTCTGTGATTGCAGTGTCATCTGCAGTCAGGTGACGTCTTACATTACACATCTTAAGACAAAATTTGATATTTGCAGCTATTATTTGCAGCTATTGATAGAAGTCAGCATGTGACATAATTAAAGGACTCTATACACGGAACTCTTCAACAGAAACATTGGTGATATTCCAACACTATTGGATACTTCCTGTCGTCCATTTTTCTACTCTCCAAATTCCTCACACAAAGCACATTAATAGTCATTTCCAACGACGTGTACAAGCAACAGGACTCCACAGATGCCAACCCCTTTCGTGTCTCTTTGTCTGTGGATCGTGCAATGCGCCCATCGACGTGGATCTTCTCGGATTCTTATCAGTAGAACTTTGTATATGTAAACAGATGGAATAGACCACATTCTTGATACCCCACTTTGTCATTTAGGAGGTTTTTAATCAGTTAAGTCGCGAAAATATATAATTCTGATATGTCAATGCTTTTTTCTTAGAAAAAGAGTTTTAACTCATAAACACCAGCTAATATTGTGAATATCAATGCGAGTTGCGACCACTAGCCCAATAATTGAAACACAATACTCCTTCCTATAGGAACTGGACCGTAGGCATGAGAGAAGCAGGAATATGGAGTGTTAGCTAGGCTACCTTGACTGCTCTTTTAAACTATAATTCAATTCAGTCTCATCATATTTTATCAGATTGCAGGCTCAAAAGTCCTGCCCTATAGTCTGAAACTATTTAAATTTTGATGACAATAATGATTCGCTACTGTTAGTCTGCCATTATAACCATGGCCAGTTCAGCTGTATTTGGATCCTACTGCTCAGGATGCTATAGCCAATTTGTTTCTTTAAATTTACTGTATTAAATATCTTGTGCGGCGGTAGATGGCCGGTCACGGATTCACCTGCTGACCTTTTCTTCCAAAAGGATGGCTTATAATTAAATGTCACATGTGGCTTATCCTTATATTACCTTCAATCATGTGAATGACACCAATAGAAGAAGTTACTTCAGGTTTGAGATATGGGCACTTTGCCTCCACCCTGAAGTGCATTTTCTCTTTTTGCTTTCAGACGCACATGAAAATCAATTGTAGTTGGAACCAGCTTGGGATCAAGTACACGCCACATGAAGTTAGACTTTTGAGGCCAAGACATGGAAAAAACAAAAAACGAACTGCTTAATTTTATAGGACAAGATGTCAGAATCAGGAAACCAAGTCAAAGACAAAGAAGAAAAGAGTCCATGGCGGTAACCTACTACTTGCAAATGATTAGGGTAACCTGATTACTGAAAAGGAACCATAAATTACCACTGTAGGAAACTAGAACATAGGAATGGTTTAAGGTTGGAGACTGAAAAGGTATAGAGATCTTCTGCATTTACATTTTTCTTCATCAAGTTGAATGGTTTCGATAATTGGGTTATGTTATAGCATGGATAGAGTAGGTGTGGACGGTATGATTTGAATTCATTGGGAACTTTCCTTCATGTCTAGTTCGGAAGGGACAAAAGTTTGATTGTGCCCTCTTTTAAACTTTCATCTTGTTTAATGTAATAGTTTAGGCGTTTGAGCTACTCGAGTGCCTGTGTGCTTCCACTTTGCGGCGATAACCTGAGCTCTTTCGGCTATTTCGTAGGTTTAAGACCACGCGGGTCTAATTTAAGGGTCTTTAGTGTAATTTTAAGTTTTTATTTTTTAGAATAAAAATAAAAATTTATTTAAGTGTTAATATTAATATAGTTATATTTTTGTCATTATTAATAATTACATATTAAATAAAACTTAAAGATATATTATTTTTAATTAAATAAATTTATTTTAATCTCTTATATAATATTTATTAATAAAATTATTTTCTTTTATTAAAATAAATAATTTATAAATTAATATTTATTTTTAGTATATTTTAAGAATTAAATCAAATTTTATTTGAAATTTATATATTTTCAAGATATTTTAATTTTAATTATATTAATTAATTAATTAATTAATTAAAAATGAAGTAAAATAAAAACTATTTATAATTAATTAAATTAATTAAATATATAATATTAAATTATGTTATTAATAATTTTTATTAAAAATTACTATATTAAGTAGTTAAATAAAATATGTTTAGTTGATAGTAAATCAAATTATAAAAAAACAGAAACAGAAAACACAAAATATTTTTTATGGTTTTTATAATTTTTGAAAAACTTTCAATCTTAAAAGATCTCATACCCATCAAGAACTTCATATTTTCCCTAAGTAAGAACACATAAATTTTAACGATAATAATCATCAACAAATGTCAGAAAATTCTTGAAATTGCACAATACAACTGAATAAGGTCTACTTATATAAACACATAAATTTTAACGATAATAAGTTGGATTTTGTAATCTTTAGGGCCCGGTTTTGTAATCTTTAGCATTTGGGATTGGAATGCGCCCAAATTTAGATTTTGCAATTGTATGATGGGCTCCGTTCTCCGCCAAGCCTAAGTTCATCATATTTCAACACATAAAGACCCTTATACTTGGAACACGGCCATTGGAAGAATTACTGGATAATCTATTATCTATATATAATTCATCAGAATTTGACCTATGATCAGATAAAAGTAATTCTAATTCTAAAAATATATAGTAAATTAACTAATATTGATTTTAAGATAATAAATGTCTAATAATAAAGTTAAAATTAAGTCAAAATATCAAAAATATTTATTTATTAATAAATTTTAATTATTTCGAGCTATTTGTCAAATACCTTCAATATTAAAATTATGCATTTAGTTAAAAAATTAAATATTTTTAGTTTTTAATTTATTTTATTCATTTTCAAATTTGAGTACATTAAATATTAGATAATAAATTTTTATTTATAGCAAAATAAAGAGATGGTTAATTTAGTAAATTTTAATTATTTTGAAATATGTCATATTAAGTGTCTACAATATTAAAATGACACATTTAGTTATTCTAAATTTTAGTTGCTAATGGTACCGAAGAGGAGAGATGAATCGGATTTTTATAAAATTTGATAAATTTTCTAACTAAAGTACTCGATTATTAACAATTAACATAAATAAGAGGGAGGAAATTGTTTAATATAAATTAATCAAACAATTGAGTAATACTTTAAAGAGGATATAGAAAAAGAATGGAAACAAACTTATAGTGGTTTAACAAATAACCCTTGCCTATGTTCACTTCTAAGATTTTTGTTTTTAAATTTCACTATAATTTTTCTTTCAAAGTGAAGAATAACCTTTGTACCTGTATTATCTATATATAATTCAATAATTTCAGGATTAAGATAAAGCTGACCTAGTTTGTAAATTGAGAGAATCCTTATATGGTTTGAAACAAGCTTCCAAATAATGATACCTAAAGTTTGATGAGATTGTTACCTCATTTGACTTTATAGAAAATAAAGTTGAAAGATGTTTGTATTATAAGTTTAAGGGGAGCAAGGTCATCTTTCTAGTTTTATTTGTGGATGATATCTTGCTCACATCAAATGACTTAACTATGCAGCATGAGGTTAAACAACTTTTGGTCATGCATTTTGATATGAAGGACCTCGGTGAGGCATCTTTTGTCCTAGGTATTCAGATTCACTAGAACAGGTCTCAATACTTGTTAGGTCTCTTATAGAGAGCATACATTGAGCGAGTACTGCAAAGGTTTAATATGACTAATAATCAGCCTGTTGCAGCACCTAGCTCTTATAGTGAAAGATTATCTTTAGCATAATGTCCAAAAGTGATATGAAGAGAGGTTACGAAGAATGTACCTTATTCTACTGTAGTTGGCAGCCTGATGTATGTTTATGTGTGCACTAAATTGGACATTACATTTGTTGTTGGACTGCTAGGTAGGTATTTAGCTAATCTAGGAATAGACTACTAGAATGCAGTTAAACGAGTTTTAAGATATCTCAAAGTAATTAAAGATTATAAGCCAAAAAATCAACATTCTATACCTCATAGGTTATACAAATTAATATTTTGCTATGTGCCCAGATGATAGGAATTATACATCAAGGTACATTTTTATGTTAACAAATGGTACAATATTGTAGAAAAGTTATAAGCAAACCCTAGTAATTTCTTAAACTATGCATGCAGAGGTTGTGGCATACTGTGGGGTTGCTTCATAGGCAGTTTGGATCAGAAATTTAATTATATTATTATCATATCCTTCAAATTATTTCCGAAATCAATCCTTCTTAACTACCGTAGTTGCATATGTGTTCAGCCTCTTATGGTATCCACAAAATGAGTTGAGAGAACTCTATAACTCTTACAAAGAAGGTTAAGTAAGAAGTGCTAGCTCTATAAAGCTTAAGACTATTTATAATAAGTTTTAGACATTTTAGTAATTTAATTGAAATTAAATTCTAATTTCAATTAAACTTGAATTAGAGTTACAAATAATTCTTATTAAATACCAATTATGCATAAATAAAATCTAAAATTCAAAATCTCATATTGATCCTTATTTATTAAATATCTCATATTTAATCTTAAAGTTTCTCAAACTTTACAATCAAGTCCAACAATTTAATTTCAATTAAACTTGAATTAGAGTTACAAATAATTCTAATTAAATACCAATCATGCATAAATAAAATCCAAAATCCAACATCTCATATTGATCCTTATTTATTAAATATCTCATATTTAATCTTAAAGTTTCTCAAACTTTATAATCAAGTCTAACTTAATTAAAATATCTTTGCTCTCTTCAACACATTTTTTATATGAGACCCATTATTTTCTCGAATATGTTGACAATGATTATAAATTATAATTATAATTCATAATTAGAATTAGAATTACATAAATTAAAACTTCTTTTAATTTATCTTTAATTTTTCAATTAAACAATTTATAATCATAGATTAAGATTAACGTCTAGTAACGCATCATAACCCCCATATATTTAGAATATCAAAGTGGTTTTGACTAACCTTTCCGTACATGATTTTTCTGTGTAATTCAATTCTTTCATCATACAATATTTTGATTAGACATAAAGTATATAATTAATATCTACTCTATTTTGACTTAAATAATATTTGTTCTCTGCTATCAGCTATCGATTCAATTAATGACATTTGTAAACTACTTACAAAACGTTATTTCACCTTGGTCAAGAATTTTCAAATCAATACTAATCGAGAACAACAAAACATTCTCCCTAATTACTTTAAGGCAATGAATTCTATCTTGATCACACAACTACCTCCACATCGTTTATGCTGCATCCAATAACTACCAATTGAACAACCCATGATTAAATAGGTCGTAAGTAGTATCAAAACATAGCAATCCTTATATAAGATAAGTTTGGATATCTCAAGTCAAATGATCACCTATACAATCATCACAATGGAATTCCATAGACATGCAAGTAATGTTCCAAATACATTTTTCATATCGGGTTTGCTCAGTGAATATCTTCATACTTTAGTCTATTAGATCAATTACTTCCTTTATAAGAAAAAATATAAAGTGTGTTAGTCTTTTTACGTTCAATTAATGCCCAATCTTAACAGAACAATAATTAGGAACATTTAAAAATAATACATAAATGTAATATAAATCTCATAATTATAACCTCATTATAGTTTTATTTGCAATGTATAATTATCTCATTGACTTTATCATATACATCTAAACATGTATAAGATAAAAAATACCTTAAAGTATTTTATCACTAAACTATAACTAAAGCGATTGACTGTAAGACATAAACCAAATCCGAGATGTGGCTAAGCAGCTCAAGGTATATACTGTGATTAGATTCAGTGTTGTTTCTTTCACTAGATGTTCATTTATCTGCTGTTTTGATTTCTTTTCACTGTTGGTTCCAGCAAAAGCAAACTTGCCTGTGATTTAGGGTTTAGAATTTAAAATTTAGGGTTTAGTTTGCTGATACGAGTCAAAAGGTATATAGCTTGATGGTGAAATGGTCTTGGTTGCAAAAATTCAATGCCGTGATTCAAACCTGTGGAAGGAATTGAATCGTTACGTACCAACAGCTGCTGCATTTGGAGGCATGCGCATTGGTGCTTTGACAGTTTTTTCAGAACTTTTGGGTCTCGGGTATTGGGATCTCACTTGCTGTAATATATATCAGTACTTTGAGACATTTTTTTTCAAATGTAAACATTATACATCAGTACTTTGCGACTTTTTTTTCAAATGTCACGACTGATCTGATCACTTTATAAGATCTTCCAAGGCTTGGCCTTGGCCCACTAATCGTTTTTCTTTTCTTTTTTATCTGTTTGCAGAGTAATGGTGTTTAGGCAGACTTTAATCTTTTCTTTTCAACCCATTCTTTGATATATGAAAGTGATATAAAGTTATGACTTTTTCATTGAAAAACAATGCCCCTATTTTGCGAGGTTACAGAAAGGAGTATTAGTTATAAGCAAAGTTACTTTTACCGTTCGAAACTTTACCGATTATTCCAAGACTCGTATTCAATATTTTATCAAAATCCTACCATCTCTCAATATTTCGAAACTTTACTTATTATTTCAAGACTCGTCTTCAATATTTTACAGTAGTCGTCAAAATCCTACCGTCCCTCAATATTTCACACATGTAATTTCTCTGCAATTACAGAGAAAATGTCTATCTTTTAAAGACTTGCCGCAGGTACCAACGGCGTAGTGTAAGCGATCGCAAGTTACGAAGTTCTGTTAAGTCAATGTGCAAACAATTAATGTACCGAAGCAACCGTAATCCCTTCCGCAATCAGAGCAAGACATGTGATTCACATTCTTAACCTGTTTTCTTCTTAATTATTTAATGCCTATACAGGAATACGTTTAATTTTTTCTGGAGAACTTGATGAATTATTAAATGATACCAATGCTCGCCGGAAGCTCCCTTCTCGCCTCAGCGTTTACTCTCTCTGGCCTCGGCAAATTGCAGAGCCTCAGTGTGCTTTAATTTGCATTTTCTTTCCAACTTCATCATACTCGTGTAGTCAAAAACACTTCACCCCTTATGTGAGGGGTCAAATAATGTGCCCCACATATTTGTGTAAATGAGATCAACTCGACAAGGTTAGCACATAATTATGGGCACAGAAGATTTTGTTCTCTTGTGTGACTTTACATTTTGAAGCTTAATCTTTTGAAGCGTTTAAATTAAATATAACATTTTTTAAACATTCAAAACAAAACTTTGAATGAAAAATTTAACGGGATTAACTATTCGTTAATTAAATGCTACATCAATTGATGTACCAAAGCAACCGCAATCCCTTTCGCAATTAGAGTAAGACATGTGATTCACATTCTTAACTTGTTTTTTTCTTAATTATTTAATGCCTATACAAGAATACGTTTAATTTTTTTTGGAGAATTTGATGAATTATTAAATGATACCGATGTTGGTTTATGCCCTTGCAGCCAATTTTTGGTTGTATATTTAGTTGTATAAATATTTTATTTATTTAATAAAAGGCATTCCTTATCTTTATGTATTTGTTAATTATTTAATTATTACTCATAAAGATAAAATCCCTGGAATAATTGTTATGCAATTAAAAATTATAATGTGATTATAATTATGAGATTCGAATTGCATTTTGTATTATTCCTAAAATGTTCCTAGTCATAGTTTC
>JAOSBL010000002.1:32900463-32928517 GCA_027568915.1 Erythroxylum roraimae | reverse complement strand
TTGACTTTAGTTGTAATTTTAATAAAATCCAAGGATATGAAAAATAAGATTTTTCATATAAAAGGAAAAATTAGAAATTTGGTAGCTAACACTTCATACAATTTTTCCTTTCAAATTCGATTTGAGTTTTCTCTGAATAAATCTGTGGATACTGTTAGAGGTCAGACGATTGAACAGCTTGCGGATTAACAGATTCAAAGAAACAGAAAATTGTAACACGTAATCGAAGCAGGTTAGTAGAGTTTTGTCAATTTCTTGTTTTATGTTTCTAATTTAATTATGTTAAAGTTGATTCTATGGAAAAAATTTATATTATTTCCGCTGCGTTAAGATTTGATCTTGCGTTATTTTTCCAACAACCAATACTTGCCGAAATCTCCCTTCTCGCCTCAGGCTTTACTCTCTCTGGCTTTGACAAATTGCAGAGTCTTAGTGTGCTTTAATTTGCATTTTCTTTCCAACTTCATTGTACTTGTGTAGTCAAAAACACTTCACCCCTTATGTGAGGGATCAAATAATGTGTCCCACATATTTGTGTAGATGAGATCGTCTAAAATAGGGTTAGCACAGAGTTATGGGCACAGAGGATCTTATCCTCTTGTGTGACTTTACATTTTGAAGCTTAAAATTTTGAAGCGTTTAAATTAAATATAACATATTTTAAACATAAAAAACAAAACTTTGAATGATAAATTTAACGGGAATAACTATTTGTCAATTTAACGCTACGTCAAGATTAATGTGATATTATTTTTTATTTTTTAAATACAAGTAAATCTCAATGTCACATGATAAATGAAGTCTATTGTCTAAAATATGTAAATGTGGACCTCATTACTATGTGGCAAGTGACACCTACTACAAGATTGTAGGATCTACTTTCTAATTAGTTTTAAAATAATTATTATGTGACAGTGAGATTTATTTTATTTAAAAATATAAAAATAATATCATGTTAGCATTGACTAGTGATTAAAACATCAACTAATTCGGTTGGTTCAATTGTAAAAACTTTGAACTATCCAACTTTTTAGTTTGGATTTCAAATTTCCAGTTAGATTCACTTTAATAACTCTTATTGTTAAAAACCGATCAATTTATTAATTAATCAGTTAATTTTATTAATTAATAAGTTCTTATAAATCAAAATAAATAAATTAATTTTCATTTAACATTCTCTTTTTAATTAAAAGTTAAATTTTTGGGGTACAGACAATCTCTTTTAATCATATTTCAAATTCTTTAATTTTATTCATTCTTTAGCTATTTTTATGACAATCTAATATTAGTTGAACCTTTTAAACCTTATACCTCTTGTCTCATCGGTTTAACTTTTGGTTTGATTTTTATAGCATTAGTATTGACATGACATTTAACCCACAGAAAGTTAACCCGTCAAATTTCTTATTCATTTAAAATCTGTTATAAATGTTTTGAAAATGTTATGATTTAATTTAAACTCCTTAAAAAATAGAATTTAAGTTATATTTTGTCGTAAATCTTGAAGTTTAAAATGTACTTCTACAACTAAAATATTTTCTATTTTGTAATGCCCATAGCCCCATAATCTCCCACCTACCCATCTAGTTCACACGACTGCATCTTATTCATTAGGCCTAACTTGACATTATTTTTGTAATTGATGTCATTTTAAATTCACTGCGAAATAACTTATGACTAAACAAATATAATGTAGCTAAGGACTACTACATTATCTTATCCAAAGAAAGTAAAGGCCATGATCAATTAGCCCATACCGAGAAATATAAAAGAACTAAAGGTGTTCTTAGGACTCTCCGGACATTATCAATGATTTGTGAAAGATTACAAAAAATCATTGCAGTCAAGCTCTAACTTGTCGGGCTCGATTCAAAAGTGTTTACGAGAGAGAGTTAATGACCATTGTGTTGGCAATAAAAAATGGCAACACTACTTGCTGGGGAGAAGATTTATAGTGAGGACTAATCAGCCTAGCCTGAAATTTTTATTAGAGCAGCAAATGTTATCAATGGAGCATCAAAAGTGGTTATCTAAACTACTAGGATTTGATTTTGAAATCAAATACAAGCCATGAACTCAAAATATATGAGTTGCAAATGCTCTATCCCGAAGCCTTGAGAATGTGGAATTACAAACTGTGATGATTGGCAAAGTGTTAAGTTGGGCAGAAATTGCAGAACAGGTTAACCGATACCCACAGCTGCGAACAATTGTTGAATCCTTGTAGCAAGTTCCTTCATCTAAACTAGGGTGGTCACTCTTTCAGGGTCAGTTGAGAGACAAGGATCGAATAGTCCTACCAAAATACTCCTCTCTAGTTCCATATCTTCTCTAGGAGTTTCATGGTAGTCCTTTAGGAGGACATTCGGGGTTCTTCGAGACTTACAAGTGATTAACAACTGAATTGTATTGTGAAGGAATAAAGAGGGATGTACAACAATACCTTGAGAGCTGCACAGTTTGCCAACAAAACAAATATTTGGCACTATCCCCAATTGGATTACTGCAACCCCTACCAATACCTCAAGTTGTGTGGGAAGATATATCATCGGATTTCATTGTCGGTTTGCCTAAATCCAATGGTCTTGACACTATATTAGTGGTGGTAGATAGATTAATGAACTATGGACACTTTTTGGCCCTAAAACATCATGAACAGCAACCAAGGTGGCTGAACTCTTTGTTTAACAAATTTTTCGACTCCATAGAGTTCCCCATGTTAATTTATTCCCTTACAGTCAATCATTTGGGTGCAATTTGATGTATGACATTGTTATTTAATTAATGAAATGACATTCTTTATCTTTTTATATTAAGTTAATTACATTTGATATTTTAATGCTGAAGATAAAATCCTGGAATAATTATTATGTAATTAAAATTATGATGAGATCATAATTGTGAGATTCAGTTTACGTTTACGTATTATTTCTAAATGTTCTTAGTTATAGTTTCATCAAAATGAGATATTGTTGAAACATTAAAGATAGCACACATTATGTTGCTTTTTTATGAAGAAGTAATTGATCTTATAAATTAAAGTATGAAGATACTTAAACTAATACATAGGTGATTATTAGAGAATAAGTTACTGAACTGACCAGACTATGAGAATCTCAAATGAAATATTACTTATGTGTCTGTGAATTTCTTCATAATAATGGTTGTATAATTGATCCTTAGACTTGAGATTACCTAAGTATCTCGTGTGAGAATTACCGTGTTTTAATGCTACTTATGAATCATCTTAGGATAATTGAGTTGGTAGTATTTGGATGCAGTATGAACCATATGGAGATAGATGAGTAGGTCAATAAAGGATTCGTTACTCTAAAGTAATTAAAGAGAATACTCTATTGTTATTGATTAGTAGTGATTTATGAATTCTCTAGTCATAGTGAATTGACATTTGAAAAGGCATTTTCAAATTTCAATTATAAATTAATTACTAATTAATAAAATGAACATGATTGGACCAAAAGAGTAGACAATATATTCATACTCTATCCAATTGGAATATTAGATGACGAAATGATTAAATTACACATCATAACCATGCATAAATATGATAAGTCAAACAACTTTTACATTCATGATATTTAGGTAGTTATGACGTGTTGTTAGATGTCAGTCTTGATCTATAATATAAATTGTTTAATTGAAGAATTAAAGATAAAATAAAAAGAGTTTTAATTTATCTGATTCTAATTGTGAATTAGAATTAAAATTTGTAATAATTGCCAATATATTAGGAGCCTAATAGTTCACACATCAAAGAGTAGCTTGTGAAGGAAAAATCAATTTTAATTAAGTTAGACTTAATTATAAAGTTTGAGAAAGTTTAGGGATCAAATATAAGATATTTGATTTTATTAAAATTAAATTAATTATAATTAGAGTATGACCTTAATTATAATTAAGGAATTTAATTTTAATAAAAATTACAAAAATCCTAATGATTTTAATATTAGAGAGCTAGCACTCGTATTTTCTTCCTCTCAAAGGTGTTGAAAAGTTGCTCGGTAGTTATCGTTAGAGGATGGACGATTGAACAGCTCGTGGTTGATATGGTGAAAAATTTGTCAAAAGATTTTGACAGGAAGCGTGAATCAAGTATGATTTCTTACTTTATGATTCGTGTTTTTATTCAAGTTATGCAATTATCGAAATTAGATCAGAAACCGTAAAAATTTTTGTTTTTTACTACGTCCATGATTTGATCATGGTTGATTTCCAACACCTTGATCAATTGTTTTGGATAATTACAAAGTTTTCATGAGTCATTTCTGGACTGAATTGTTCCGAATGCAACAAACTTCACTTCGGAGTAGTACATCATACCATCCCCAAACCGATGTGCAAATGGAGGTAATAAATCGTTGCCTTGAAACATATCTAGGTGGTTTCGCCAACTCCCAACCTCGCACCCAGTAAAAGTGGTTAGCTCAGGCAAAATTATGGTATAACACCTTTTTTCATACTTTTACTAAGTGTTCGCCCTTTAAAGCTATGTACGGAAGAGAATCGCCTCTTATAATACGCTACGGAAGTAATCATATACCAAAATTAGAAGTTGATGAGTAGTTGAAGGCTACATATACAATTTTAGAGGAATTGAAAAAACAACTTGTCATTGCTTGTAAAAGAATGAAATAGATTGCCTGTTGGCAAGAAGAGGAGAGATGACTTTTGAAGTAGGAGATTTGGGCCTTATTTGACAAATAACGGATTACATTAGCTGTTAGCTGATTCTATCAGCTGATTTGACCAGCGGATAACGTCAGTTATTTATTAAAGATGTTTGGTAAAATTAGCTTTTTAGTATTAGCTGTTGATGTGTAAAATGACTTATGAGGGTATGATTTAAAAAAATTATAAAGACATGAATATTATATTTCTTAGTATTTCGTTAAATATTCTTATAAGAATTTAGAATTTAAATATTTAATTTTACAAAAATTAGGTTTATAACTTTAATAAAAATATAATAATAATAATAATAATAATCCAACGTTAAATTCTCTATTAATATAAATGATGCATACAACTAACTCCAAAAGTCCCTCTTATGGAACTTTTAGAAATTAGCTTATTGGAGTTAAATAAGTAACCAATAAACTATTTACCAAAACATCGATAATAATAATAATAATAGTCCAACGTTGCCCTCAAGGGGTGTGGCTCGATGGTTGAGAGCGAGGCTTGATTTCGGTTAGGTCTCAGGTTCGATTCCCTGATAGTCCCTCTTGTAAGTAGGGTGTTCAAAAAAAAAAAAAGTCCAACGTTAAATTCTCTATTAATATAAATGATACATACAGTTAATTCCAAAAGTTTCTCTTGTATAGAGTTTAGAAATTAGCTTATTGGAGTTAAATAAGTAACCAATAAACTATTTACCAAAACATGAAAACTTTTTAAGATTGTCACAAAGTTAATTTTTAGTTAAAAAGTTAATTTGTCAATCAACTCCTTGGTCTATCCAAAGCTCAAACCTTATCCAAGTAATTCCCTGGCTATTAGACCAATTGAGAAGTTGGCTTACTGTCATTTCGGTGAAGTAGCTTATAAGCTGGACCTACTCACTTTGGTGAAGTATCTTTGTGTATTAAGTCAGTAGCACCTTTTTGACATCCAGTAAAAAGACTGAAGCCAAAGCTGCAGTATCCTTGAGATTTATTTCTTATTTTTTGCCGTGACTTGTACTTAACACGGTAACCTCAGCATGTGACTTGTACTTAACACAGTAACCTCAGCTAATGAGAGTTACAGTTTTCCCAAGACGAATCGATGAAGTTCTCATTTACAGTAACAAATGAGAGTTGCGTTTTAGGTCAAAATACTGAAAAGAACGCATTAACATAATTTACGAAAGATTCTCTCGTGAAGGTGAGCACGACTGATCACGAGTGGAATGGACGTGGAACGAAAAATAAAACTTAATAAGTTATTATAATTAGATGATTTATATTTTTATTCTTAATTTTTAGATATTGTTCTATTTTTTTTTATCATGAGAGGAATCTAATATTCTTTGTTTTTCAATACAGTAACTTTGTCATCATTATTTATTTTTACCCTATGAGCTAAAGTAATGCTTGATTTTTTCTAATTTAGTAAAGTATGGTATTTTTAACCAATATTGTAATTCATTATCAGCATTAATTATAATATAATTAATTAAAATATTATAATTAATTAATTACACTATTTTAATTAATTAGTATAATTAATTAATTAAAGTATAATTAATTTCTCAATATTTTTACAAACCAATTATTATCTATGATAATGGTAATCATTCCTTTCTTTTAACCAACCATCATAATTATAATGATAATATCAATTCCTATTTTTTACTATATTTATTTTCATTTCTACTACTATTTTCTTACATGAACCATCCGTCCCTAGATCATTTTTAAAACTTTGTGGTTTAATTTAAATACATTAAGATTCCAATTATATTATCTCGTTAAAGTTTAAAATGTATTTTTATGCCTAAAATATTTCCTATTCTTTAATGCCCGAGGCCCATAGCCTCCCACCGACCTATCTCAATTCACACCTGTGCATCTTTTTCACTGGCTCCAAACTTATGATATTCGGCTATATGCCTAATCATGTAGTCAAATATTCAGACATTGGCTCCAAACTTGGTGGGTCCACGATTTGATGGAGGAGCCCACAGGATATCTAACAGCACTTTGAACGTAGCATTACAAATCAACATTCAATGCCTCTAGAAATATATTAAAGAGAAATAAACACTTTTTCTTCTTTTTCTTTTTCTTTTTTTCCGGCGCTTTAAATGCACTTTTCCTTCATTGTGCCAAGTGCCATGCCAACCCTTATCTCCTGCTCAAAGCTGTTGGTCAAATTTTGTGTCTGCCTCTGCCCACATAACGATCACTTTATATCTCCATAAACCCTTTTTCTTCTCTTGGATCTACTGCCTCTAATTTTATGACAAAGGTCCACACTTCTCTCACAGTCTTCATTTTCATCTCAGCTCTCTTACAATGGAAACGGTCAAATATAGATCAATGCCCAACAGCAAGAGCAAGATAGCGAGAACATTCCGAAAAGTGATCAACCTGAAGCCGGCAACAAGAATTGCTTCAAATAATGGGATTGGGATATGTGAGCTCACCCCAAGAAACAAGTTTGAGGATCGTGATCATCCAAGCACAACTTGTAAGTTTCATCAGAGCGCTGAAAAGAGCAAGATTGACAGAGATAAGAGGAGGGCAGTTCTGGAGGCATTAATGGCAAAGCTCTTTGCAGGTGTCTCCACAACTAAAGCAGCTTATGCTCAGTTGCAAATGGCTCAAAATCCTTACAACAGTGATAACATACGAGCCGCCGATCAAGCAATTGTTGATGAGTTGCAACAATTATCCGAACTCAAGCGTAAATACTTCAAGAACGATCTTGATCATGTCTCACCTCAAGTCACTATCATGCTTGCCGAGATTCAAGAACAACAGAGCTTGATGAAGACTTATGAGGTAACAATCAGGAAACTTGAAACCGAAGTTGAGGTTAAAGATTCAGATTTTTGTTCCCTCAAGAAACAGCTTGACGAGTATATTGCATACAACAAGTCTCTTGAGAAACGGCTAAGTTTTAGTGGGCCTATACCCTTGTTGGATGATATAAAGCTCTCATCTTTAAATCCGAGACATTTTGTTCAATTCCTTCACTTTACTTTAAGATCTATGAGAAGTTTTGTGAAACTTATGGTTCGTGAAATGGAAATGGCTTGCTGGGACCTTGACGCAGCAGTTAGAGCCATTGAACCTAAAGCCACTCTTGCAAAGCCCAGCCATCGATGTTTTGTGTTCGAATCTTTTGTGTCCAAGACATTGCTCGAAGGTTTTAATCGACCACAGTTTACAACCCAAAACGAGTCCGCAGCTACAAAGAAGAGCTCCCACGAACAGCATTACTTCAACAAGTTCAAAAAGATCAAATCTTTAAACCTGAAACTCTTCTTAACCCAGAATCCAAACTCGGCCCTTGCAAGATTCACGAGAACCAAATACATCCAGCTAGTTCATGCTAAGATGGAATGGTCTCTGTTTGGGAACTTAAATCAAAGGGAGCTAGTGAACGCTGGTGGGTTTCCAGATTCTGCTTTCTTCAACGCGTTCGCTGAGATGGCTAGGAGAGTTTGGTCCTTGAACCTGCTGGCTTTTTCGTTAGGTGAACAAGTTAGCATTTTTCAAATCGGTAAAAATTGCAGATTCTCGGAAGTGTACATGGAGAGTATCACCGACGAGTCACTGCTAGATAGCGCTGGTGATGAGATGGATCTTCGGGTGGAATTTACGGTGGTTCCTGGGTTCAAGATTGACAAGACGGTGATACAGAGTCAAGTGTATTTATCGCCGGTGGTATGATGAGTGATTTTATGCTTTTTGGTTCGCTTATTTCTTTCTACGAGGAATTTAATCCGTCTTGTGTAAATTTTTTGTAATATGTTATTATTCAATGAAACGAAGTTATGTGGTTATAATCTTTCGGTCCTGTTCTTTATAGACTATAATCATGGGACGCTACACTTTGCTGGTGAAAAACTCTGTCGATAGTGCAACTTTTAGGTATTTCAGTAGCGCAGCTGCAACATTTTTACAGTCCTTTTAAACAAAAAACACAAGACACAAAATGCCATTTCACAGTCACAAAATGCCATTTTCTTCTGTCAATTCAACAGGGTTAGGCTGGTTACTGCCTTACTGGTGGGTACAACTCTTTTTCTATTGCAGGGCTCACGAGCTTATATCAGATAAGTATGCCTGCCAGCAATCCTTCTGAAATTTTAGCTGAAAAAGCACTGTCAAGGCTCCTGTCGTACAACTGTGGCGTTAACACGCACAGGTCCATCTTCTTTTCCCTGCTTCAAATTTCGAGCCATTTAGTTTGAGCATCCTATGAGTTGAGACGGTGTATTTTACTGTATTCGGTAAGGACATTCTTTTAATCCTGTAGTTCTGCTGCATTGCAAGTGGTAATCTGTCAGACAAAAATTAAAGTCCATGGGTGCGCAATTAAGAACATGAATTCGACAAGCTTCCGATCTTCCTTCACATTAATGCCCAACAATAATTAGAAGGCGAATAGATGTTGAGACAGCCATGTGAAGAAATGAACAGGGCAGGAGAAATGAATGTAGGTACTTTGATGAGCATCAAAGTTTTGATAGCTAAGAACAGCTCATTTGTTTCAATTTGGAAAGCAAGTCAGCAAGAATTGAATAGGATGGCATTCCAACTCCGTTATATAGATCATCAACTTGGAGAGACACTGCATCTAACAGACTATTCCATTTGGTCCACCTCCTTTATCAAGTTGCAGAACCCGTTGGCTCATGTGTTGGGCTCTAGCTGAATTGCGTCCATTGCCATTTGTCATCCTCCCACGTTCGCTTCTCCCTTCCTTCCATTGCTCTGTTTCTTGCTCTCACAAATTTAGAGTTGTACATCAGGTAGTGTTAGAATTTTAAAATTTCTATAAGACAATTATTAATTTTAGATTTTATAAAATTAAGGTTAAAAAGATGGAATTTGATTCGTATTAAAGATAATAAATAAGCACAATAAAAGGTTTAGTTAAATAAATTAAAGTCTACTAAGAAAAATAAGTTCTTATCAATGTGAACCAATTATTTATTAGGTTTGTGATAAGGAGGCTTAATAAGGTTACTAGAAATAGTTGTTAAAGTCTTTTGGTGCCTACTTAAGTAAGTTCGTGATCGTACAATTTCTTTAACCCCTTAAAAGGCGTACACATAATGAAAGGCGTAAAAAGATGTTAACGATATAAATTTATACAACTTTTGTAAAGGTTGATTGAAAGTTTTACAAGTATGTTCATTGAGAAATAGATAGCAAAACAATAATTGAGAGTTTATGGCTTATCATTACTTAGGAGTTTCACCTATAATTTATTAAAAACACGGGCTACCTGTGATCAGAGGGTATACGAGGATAACATCACCAACGTATCCGATGTTATTTATACCAGCGAATTGAGAAAGGCTCTTCTCGTTGTAATTCCTAGGTTCGTGACATATTTCACCACCAAGTCTCAACAGAGCTGCATCACGGGTCTTCAGCCTATGTGTCATTTAAGTGGTTTATAGAATGGTCTATCCATTAGAGATTAAAGATAAACAAAGAGTAACTGTAGTATAGTTTTTAGGTATGCTAGCCGAGATACAAGCCTTTGGTCTCTATTTAGGCATCAATTCTCAAGACATGCCTCTTAGGAATCTACATTGTCCAATCTTTCCCCATTTAACAAAAAACTCATACATAATCCATAATCTAAGGCTTTCTGATATACAGGATCTTCATGAAGAGGCAAGTGTAAAACATACTTATCTTCTCTTTGTATGACTGTGGTGACATTATCCAAGAATCAAGTTTTCAGGAGAGAGAAAACTTAGAAAGAAGCCATAGGATGAAAACTACACACAATCTTTTTATTGATTTTTTTTTGAGTAAAATGGAGGAGCCTTGCTTTTATAGCCTAAGCAAGAGGGACAGAGACAAACAGCTTTTAGGGAAAAGATTCCCTTAGTACAATAATACACACTAACATACAAAAACAAAAGTGAAAAGAAGAATTATTGGAAGATACAAAGTCCCAATAATACTCCTAAAAGATAAGAATATGCTTAAAAAAACAAGAAATCTTTCTAACAATGAGGTACAGAGAGAGAGAGTGTGTGGCTACTGCGATCATCATCGGAGTCTATCACGTCCATGTCTTCTTCATATTTTTCCACAGCTTGGATAAAATTATCAATTTTCTTATCAGTACAAACATTCTTTGGGACTCAAATCTAGAAGCCTTTCTGGGTTCAAAGCCAGGAGAATATAAAACTTCACCAGTTATGATGTTGAAACCCATAGTAGCAGATTAGTCCATGAAGGTCCAATATCCGTCAATAGGAGAAATGGGTTTTGTTAGGGTAAAATCATCTGACTATGGTCCCAGAGAGGTACATGTTTTAGGGTTGGTAGTCTTTAGGTAATGGTTCAGATGATCTAAAAAGTAGTAAAGATTTTGAAGTAGATTTTTATGTTATTTGGGCCAATCTATGATGGTACACTATTGCTGGAAATGGTTGATAACACAGATATAACCATAATCAGTAAGAATATAGGGATGAAGAATGATGAAAATAGAATGGGCCTTCTGTTTAGAGAGAGGAATAGCCTATAACTGATGCTTGTTCAGAATTTGCCCAAATTGGAGACGTCATTTTTGCAATGGTTGGAATCATTCTAAAAATGTCCAAAGAAGTGAGTCGACATTGGTTGGATTTAGAAGGTGCTGATAAACATGCAGTGGTGAAATAGAAATTAAGCAAGTGTAGAGAGCAGATAAAACCCAAAGATGCCACATGCTGACTTTAGAAAGAGAATCGTAGAGATGATAGACAATTCAATAGGGGGTGTCAATATCAAAATAATGAGGATGTGGAGGGATATTCAGAATGGTGAGGACAATATGGAGGTAGTAGAATAAGCTTTTTTGGAGAATAAAAGTAATGTCATCCAAGGTTTTAGGAGTTTTTATTATGGGTGGAAAGGACTTTTGATTTTTGCATATAAAGGATACTCTATAATAGGAAGGAGGAAAGGTAAGAATTTCTGGAGCAAGGAAGAGAAGAACATAATTGGTTTACAAGGCTGAGAAAAGAAGTCTATAAGAATGTTATGAAAAGTTAAAATTTTCAATGCCCTTTTTTACCGCCAAAATCTTTTTGTAGCTGGCATGATAATGCTTTTTTTATTCTTTGAACTGGCCACTGGCATGATAGCAGTAGTGCCTTTTCCCATCAATCTCTTCAATTAGGACAGCACCCTAATAATGGTCACTAGCATCTGTCTGTAGTATGTGCTGACCTTTGTCAAGAATCTTTAAAGCAGGTAGATTCTGACAAGCTTGCTTTAAGTGTTATATGACTCTGGTTTGATCTTTACTCCATGTTGGTAGATTCTTCCTCGGAAACTTTGATAAGAGAGATGTATAATTAGCCACATAGGGGATGAAATCTCTGATATAGTTAACAATTCTAAGGAATTGTTGAATTTGTTTAGTGTTGAGTCGTCTCAATGCCTCTTTTTGGCTGAGAGCATAATCCAATATTGTTTTGCAGGATCCAAAAAAGATTGGAGTCGGGCCTTGTGTTCTTCATGGGTTTTGGAGTAAAGAAGTATGTCATCAATATAGACCAAGGTTCAAGAAAGAATGGGCTCATAGATCTTTGTCATGACTCGTTGAAATAATAAAGGGGCAACTTTGAGTTCAAATGGCATTACTCTCTATTGATATTAGGCATTGGGAATACAAAAGAATGTCTTGTATCTTTTCTAGGAGTCAATTCCCAATTGCCAAAAGCCTGCTTTTAAATCAAACTTGAAGAAAATTGTAGCCCGTGTGGTATAAGAGCCATGAGTGTTATTGACTATGATTACATTATCCTAGATGAGAGTAAGTAAGGAGTTTCCTTTAGCTATGAGTGACTTTTTACCTAGTGACCCTGTCCATCTCTCTTCAACTCTTTCTATTGTCAATTTTTTCTTCTCATGTTAAACGTACTCTTTCAAATAAATTGAAAACCTTGTAGAAATTACTCATCTTCCTGCTGAGAGTCGTATTTATGATACTTCATTACCTTTACTCAGTACCTACAGTATATACTCCCATGATTGTTCTTAGACAAGAAGTATAAGAACTATTCTCTCCACCCATCATCCAAAGGTCAAAGAAATCATCCAAAGTTCCTAATTGGGGCGGTGTGGTTTATAAGTTTCCACAGTAAAACAATATGTGAAATTAGAGATTCCCAAGGAGCTCATCTCTCTTTAGAAGGAACAGAATCATACACATCTTCATATTGGTGTTATTCGCCTTGTTCTCACTCTCCATGGTAGAAAAGGAATTCCGACTATAACCCAGATCTCTCTTCTTGACACTGCCTATACTACCTACCAAAATGCCTTAATTGGTACTCTGTTGATGACCCTTTATAATGAAAGTGCCATCCTTACAATTGTCCCTGATTTCAATATTAGGTTGGATGATCCCACCTTATCTAAGTAGCTTCAAATCTAGATTCAAATCGCTGGAGTAGAATAAGATCCTACTGCCATTATGGCCACTCCTCACCACCAAATGATCTACCGTTTGTAAAATCATACAGTAGATCTTAATTTTTCAAATTCCACTTCAAATGTTTTGTACATGGTAGTTAACAAAGCTCATGATCAAACCACGATCATACAAATTCCGAAGCAGTTTCCACCATTGAAACTTGAAACTTAATGTCAAATGAATGGATCATTAATTACCAAAAAGTATTACATGCTTTTTATAGGCATTCATTCCATACCACCACTCCTTCTATTCTCAGGACTCTACGAGATGGATCAGTAAAATCCATATATGCCAGACCTAATGAAGATTAGTCTGGACCTTCAAATACATCTGGCTCTATTTTGATGCTTCAACCAATGTTCTCACAGAAAAAAGGAAAAGATGGACCTCCAATCCATTACTTTAAACCTGATGGAGAACATGTTTATGTTAGCCATCATTGTGGACATTTTGTCTGGGATGTAGATTCATCCATGTGCGAAGCAGACCGTGAAATATGTCTGAATTTTGAATCAGAAAGTGATGATGATGAACTCTATAATTGCCAGAAGAAGAAGAAACGAGGAAGAAAACAACAAAAAGAATTACTCAAAGTCGTTGACAAGGAACATTTGTTCCATCCAGAGTCAATTTCCAACAACCTTCAACTAGTTATTTCTTCCATTCCTATTATTCCTACTCCCACTCCGATTCCTTGTGTGATGGTCAAACCATATGAAGAGGAATTTCCACCATTGGAGAGACGTACTGATGAATATAATATGGTTATTTCTAGCCCTTATGTGTGTGCTATAGGAATTAGTTCTCAAGGAATTATTCTCTCAAATCCTACTAATGAAGTGAGCAACTGACAAACTAATAATGCAATGGCCCAAAGTCAAGCCCTCCAAAGAATTGACTCCAAGCTTAATGGTCTTAATCAACAGAGTCAAGCTACTCAAACACAAGTTGAAGATGTGTCTTCCCAAGTTCAAAAATTATACAAATCTTTAAAAGATCATATGGGCTAACTTGATGTTGATCTTCGAAGATACATTGACACCCAATATTTTGGACTCGACTTTACCAATACGGAACAAGATCTCCGAAAAGTAAAGGAGGTACTCCAAAGAATGCAAGCTAATATGCAGACAGAACAATCTCCATCAAAAAGTGTGTGTAGGTTTGGATTTTGGGGATTTGGTTGACTTAGGTTTAGTAGTGGCAATGGTAGGATGGATATATTGTCTAATCAAGGGATAATTCATTTTGAATACTTTCTTATAGCCAGCAGTTTCAGGATAAGTTGGAGAGGAATAGATGGGCTGAATGATTGGAAAAGTTACGGGATAAGATCCATAAACAGTCTAAACTGTTGACTATGAGAAAGTATTCAAAATGAATTATCCGTTGATTAGATAACATATCCTTTCTAACACTACCACTGCTAAACCCAAGTCAACCAAATCCCCAAAATCCAAACCTACACACACTTTTGATCCATCACCTTCATATACTAAACTAACTAATCCTTGGAAAAATTCTTGACAAATTAAAATTCCACCTTCTTCTCCACCTAAAACTCAACCATCTACTGGAAAAGACAAAGCTCCTCAATTAGAGTTCATAGCAACTCTAGCACCCGCATCTATTCTATCTGAAGAATGCCCATTTGAGCATTTTATCATATCTGAGCAATGTTCTGAGATATCTTAACCATCTTTAAAAGAGTCTAAATAATTTGTTGATTTATATGATCTCGCTTAGATTATGATGATTATGCCCAAATCAACTGAAGTTAAACTAGATATTAGTGAGTTGAATCAACAGGAACTAAATCATTCAGAACCTTACCACCACCAGCACAAGCACCACCAACCAGACCTACTTTCAGGTCTATGGTTTACCTTTGACGATCTTCTGCCAAAAAAGTGGAGAGAATGTCTCTATTTATTTAGAGCATAGATTGATTTGCAAATTACTCAATCAAATAATCTATTAAGAGATATTTTGTCTAAGTTTACTTCTCGTTTTATTGACAATTTACAAGAATGGTGGCACAGTTTAAACGAATAACGTAGACTTCAATACATACAAGTCACATATACTGGACTACTTTTTGGGGTGATTCATAAAGAATTCATTGGTGATTTTCAACTCATTGATAAACATATCAGGCAGGAGTACTTTGAGATGAAATGTTATTCTCTAGACAAAGGAGATTTACAAAAAAAAATTCATCATATGATGGAACACCATTATCTACTTAATGACTTCAATGATGTCAACCTTTGTTATACATTCAACTCTTCGTTATTAGATGAACTACAACCTGAATTACAACGAACCATTGCCGCACTTCGAAGAGATATGAGGGATATATCTTTTGGGGAAGTATACCAACTCGCCTTAGCTTCACTTGACAAGCTATATGATCAACAAATGTTTTTTCAAAAACATGACTAAAATAGTCCCCTGTTAAAAAAGGCTTGCAGAAAGCCTTATTTGAAGATCGAGTGTAAGGAGAAAAATGATTATAAATGTCATATAAAAAAGAAGTATCATCACAGAAAGTTCTCTTATAAGCAATCTTATAGATCCCACATTTCCTATGAAGGAAATTATAAGCCCTTTAGACGAAAGAAATGATGTCGATTTGTCAGATTCTTTAAATGAAGAAATCCTCAAGCAAAGAAGGCAGGTCAATGTTTTATCTGTGACAAGTTAGGACATTATGCTCGTCAATGACCTAATAAGAACAAAAGGGATATCAAAATATTGGATTTCGTTGAGGCTATCATACGTATCCATGATAATGGAAATATTGAAGATTTCATTGAAGAACAATCCATCTAGGATGAAGAGATGCTCTTCCACTCAACTTTTCTGAAGACGAGTATAAATCCTCGTATTCTTCAATTTCTAACAACAATGAAGATGATATGTTATACATGGTACAACAAAAATGCTTGAAGGTAAACTCTAGACCTTTCACTATTCCTCGAACTGATATCCATATCCAATTACTACAACAAGACAAATATGATAAGTCGATCAAGGCTATCTGGTATACAGACACGGGATCATGTGGTAGTATTATGAAGCCCAGCATTTTACCATCTAAAGCATGGATATCGTATGACGAATATTTCGTTGTTGCTAATGGAAATTCTTTTAAGATTAAGCTTATCATTAAAAAGAAAATAGGGATCCGTTTCTTCCCTGATTGTATGGTTTGGACCAAAGTTCTTGGAAGTCATCTACCTAGTCCAGATATTATGATTGGCATGTATGTCTATTGTAAGGCATCTCCCTTACATATCCTACCTACAGGGATTAAATGTCATGCCAATGTTAGTGCTTATACTGATATCAAAAATATGTTTGAACTCACACAAGTGTCACCTCCATATAAAGCCCTATAGGACCAATTTTTAGAATACTGTCCTGAGAACCATGTCCAGTTCTCAAATCCCCATCCTCTATGAAAAATCCCATTTATTCATCCATCTATCATTTAAAAAGAATGGATACATCAATCCTACCAAGGCTACTCGTCCAAGTATAAACCCTAATGACCTAAAATTAGCCCAAGAAGAATGTGTGATTCTCCTCCAACAAGGATCGATCGAGCCTATAAAATCTGACTGGATTTATCATGTTTTTTATGTGAATAAGAGATGTGAACAGAAGCGAGGGAAAAAGAGGTTGGTAATTAATTACAAACATCTCATTTCTTTCCTACAAGATGATAAGTTCTCACTGCCCAAGATTAGTACTCAAGTACTCTTTCTCAAAGAAGCTACAATTTTCTCCAAGTTTAATTTAAAAGCAGGCTTTTGGCAATTGGGAGTTGACCCCCAAGAAAGATATAAGACAACCTTTTGTATTCCTAATGCCCAATATCAATAGACAGTAATGTCATTTAGACTCAAGGTTGCCTCTTGATTATTTCAACGAGCCTTAACAAAGATCTATAAGCCTATTCTTTCCAATACCTTGGTCTATATTGATGACATACTTCTCTAGTCCAAAACCCATGATGAACACAAGGCCCTACTCCAATCTTTTTTGGATCTTACAAAACAATATATAATTATGCTCTCAACCAAAAAGAGTCATATTGGGATGATCCAATTAGAATTTTTAGGTATGAATTTCCATAATGGGTTCTATCAACCTTGTCTACACATAGCCAATGAATTATTACATTTCCCAGATGAAAGTCTCAATAATAAACAAATTCAACAATTCCCTGGACTTGTTAATTACATTAAAGATTTCATCCCCTACGTGCCTGATTATACATCTCCCTTACAAATTTGCTAAGGAAGAATCCACCATCATGGAGTAAAGATCAAACTAGAGTCATGCAACACTTAAAGCAACCCTATCAAAATCCACCTGTTTTAAAGATTCCTGACAATTCCAACGTATACTACAAACGGATTTTAGTGACCATTATTGGGGTGTTGTACTAATTGAAGAGATTGATGGGAAAATACACAACCGCAGCCATGCCAGTGGTCAGTTTAAAAAACAGAAAAGCATTATCATGCCAGCTACAAAGAGATTTAGGCTGTAAAAAAGGGCATCGAAAAATTCAACATTCATCTCAGCCCTTACCACTTTTTGATTGAAATGGAGATACAGCTTTTCCTAAGATTCTCGAGCCTAAAAAGAGGACACTACCAGATAGTTGGTTGCTTCGATGGCAAGAATGGTTTGCTCACTATAAATTTACCATTCACCATATCAAAGGTCACCACAATATTCTTGCAGACTTCCTTTCTTGCCCTTGCAAACCAATTCAGTTCCTCTCTTCCTTAATCCAGAAATGCTTACCTTTCCTCCTTGCTATCATGGAGTATTAATAAGTGTAGATTGCATTTTTATTTTTATAGGTAATATGATATGTGTTTAGTGGTTAATTTGATTGTTTAGTATATGTTTAGGTTAAGAATTGTATTGGTTCATAAATATTTGTGTTTTAATTGTTCTTTGGGTGAGAACATGTTTTTGAGCTTCAATTATATATATATGAGGTATCGTGATGAGTTAGTTAGTATTTCAAGGCATTCAGAAGAGTTTCGGAGGAAACCCAAACCAAAACACAGTCCAAGCAGGCCATGATCGTGACAGAAGCACCAACATAGGCCCACGATCGTGATAGAAGCTCAAGCACAAGGCCATGATCATAGGGAATCTGCCACGATTGTGACAGAGTGTAGATAAACCAGCCACGATCGTGCACTAAGGACCACGATCGTGGCCTGTGCGTAAACAGGCGCAGAATCACTTTCAGATTCGAGTTTTTAAGGGACATTTCGAATGCCAGAAAGACACTAAGGTTACCTTAATTGAAAAAGACTATAAAAGTATTATGATGTAACCCTAGAAATGAGTCTACATTCAGCCTACATTTGGAAACCCAAATGAGAGAGAGAAAGAAAAGAGAGAGAAAAGAAGAAGAGAAGAAGAGAATGGTTCTAGCGCCGAAGCTTCCCAGAATAGGTGATCTCCCGACGCTGGTGCTTTCCTAAATCATCTAACCTAAGTTTCATTTTCTCCCCAATTACCTTTTTATTCATTTAATTTGTAAGATGGAGGTGGGTTGTATGGTTATTGATTTTGAGTTGTTAATGATATTTTAACTTTTCCTTTAGGATTTTGCTTATATTTAATGTTAATCTAGATGAATTTTGTTTACTTGATTTAGGTGTTGTGATTGATTAATGTATTTGCATGTTTCAGTAACAAACCGAGAGGGTGAATTGGATAAAATGATTAGATTGGATTAACGAGAGTTAGGCGATCTAATTGACCACTTAATCAATCTAGTAGGTAATTTCATGGAGAGAGATCCTGTGCGAGACCCGTTTGTTTATTAGAGAGCTTTAGAACTAATTAGAATTGTGGGTAATTTGTGAATTGAGAGATTGCAACTCTATAATTCGATTAGGGTTTATAATTTAGGGAATGATTATAACTCGAGAGAGAGTAATCAACCCTACAATCGTCTAGAACCAACACCTCATAAACGTAAAAATGGCTATATTAGCATTAATGATAGGTCAAATCCCCTCTTTCATAACTTGATTAATTCTCTTGACAGATTTCCATTGTTGCAATATTTGTTTGTTGCTAGTTTGTTTAATTTAGTTTACTTTTCAGTTTATTATTTAAATATGAGTCTTAAACAAAGCACAACCTGAACTAAATGGTGCCTAAGAATAATCTCTGTGGGAAAATATATGCTTTTTACTACAAGTAATGACCCGTATACTTGCAGTTTTTAACGTAAAATAAGTAGTTTGTTTTTGCAATCAACAAGTATCCTTTATATGCAAAGATCAACAAGTCCTTTCCACCCATCATAAAAACTCCTCCCAAAACCTTAGATGACATTGCTCTTATTCTCGAAAAAAGCTTATTCTACTACCTCCATATTGTCCTCACCACTCTGAATATCCCTCCACATCCTCATTATTTTGATACCAACACTCCCTATCAAATTGTCTACCATCTCTACGATTCTCTTTTTGAAACCAGCATGTGGCATCTTTGGGCTTTATCTGCCCTCTATGCTTGCTCAATTTCTATTTCACCACTGTATGTTTATCAGAACCTTTCAAATCCAACCAATGTGACTCACTTCTCTGGACATTTTTAGAATAGTTCTAGCCACAGCAAAAATGGCATCTCTAACTTAGGCAGATCATGAACAAGCATCAGTTATGGGTTATTCCTCTCTCTGAACAGACGACCCATTTTATTTTCGTCATTCATCGTCCCTATAGTCTTACTAGTTATGGTTATATATGCACTATCAACCATTTCCAGCAATGGCGTACCATCATAGATTGGCTTAAGCAACATAAAGATCTACTGTGAGATGTTTACTTCTTTCTAGACCATCTAAACTATTAACCAAAGACCACCAAGCCTACAACATGTACCTCTTTGGGGCCATACCCAGATGATTTTACCCTATCAGAACCCATTTCTTCTACTGACTGATGAGGTCCATTGGACCTCAATGGACCAATTTGCCACTATGGGTTTCAACATCATAGATGGTGAAGTTTCATGTCCTCCTAGCTTTGAACCCAGTAGGCCTCTTGGAATTGAGTCTAAAAGAACGTTTGAACTAGGATAAAGTTTTACAAAACCAAATCCCTAACACTAGCACTGGGCCTCAACTTCCTGATTATATCCAAGATGCCCAAGACCCATAGCCTCCTGTTTGGAATGATACAGAAATTGATAATTTTATCCAAACTATGGAAAAATATGAAGAAGTTGTGGACATGATAGACACCAATGATGATTGTCATGTCCCGCGCTCTCTTTCTGCACCTCCTTGCTAGAAAGATACCTTCTTATCTTTTTAGCATATTCTTATCTTTTAGGAATATTATTGGGACCTGGTGTCTCCCAATAAGTCTTCTTTTCTCTTTTGCTTTTGTACGTTAGTATGTATTATTGTACTAAGGGAATCTTTTCCTAAAAGTTGTTTGTCTTTGTCCTCCTTGTTTAGTCTATAAAAGCAAGGCTCCTTCTTCATTGTACTAAGAAGAAAAAAATCAATAAAAAGATTGTGTTTGTTTCTTATCCTATGGCTTCTTTCTAAGTTCTCTCTCTCTCTTGAAAGCTTGATTCTTGAATAATGTCACCACAGTCATACATAAAGACAAGTATGCTCTACACTTGTCTCTTCATAAGGATCATGTAGATCAAAAATTCTTAGACTATAAATCCTATTTAAGGTCTTTGTTAAATGGGAAAAGATTGGACATTATAGATTCCTAAGAAGCAGGCCTTGAGAATTGACGCCCAAACAGAGACTAAGGGCTTGTATCTCGGCTAGCGTACTTAGAATCTATACTGTGGTTAATCTTTGTTTATCTTTGATATCTACTAGATGATCTATTCTATAAGCCACTTGAATTGTATATAGGCTGGAAACCCGTGATGTAGCTCCATTGAAGCTTATCAGTGAAATATTTCATGAGTCTAGGAGGCATAACGAGAAGAGCCTTTTTCGATTCATTGGTGTAAACAATGCCACGTATCTTTAGTGATGTTATACCCATATGCCCTTTTACCTAGGGTAGCCCGTGTGGTATTCTATATAGGAGGTGACATGTTATAATAACATGTTCATGTATTTTTGTAATAATTAATCAAAAAAATCTATTTAATTATTATTTGTTTGTAAATGATCGATTGTGTAATAGTTAATCATAAAAATATATCCAACTATTATTTGTTTGTTCAAATGACATATGAGATTAGAGTTATTTAAGTTCTCATGTAAACTTATTTTTATCAAGGTTAAACATGTAACGATAAGAATGTTACTCAATGAAAATTGCTAACTTAATAAAAATAGTTTAGAACTCACATGTTTTAAATGAACTTTACATATTCAATTATAATTTAACAATCAATTTATATTTGTAATCAGTAAATATACATGTATTGGCCACATTGTAGTTGATAATGAAACTAAATTAGAACACTTTATGTTGATATGATATTATCAATTTAATTTTGATATATATGTATTTATTTTTATTGATAAATAAAGGAAAGTTTAAATACTCTTGATAATTCAATATCTTTAGCGATATTTGATAATATAACTTGGGCTCATGCTAGATTTGTTCTTAATATGAAGAATCATACTAATGTTTGTATTGCAACAAACACTTGCAAGGTGAGGGAATCTCCTTAACTCACAAATGGAGGCAAACAAAGATGCATATGGTGATTTTGGGATGCTCATTACAATTTTTCAAAGAAACAAACTTAATTTATGTATATATTTCTTCACTTTTGTTACTATTTTTAAGATTTATCCTCACTTTATTTTGTTTATAAAGTTACTTTTGTTGTCTTACTGTTGTATGATAAGACCAATTCAAAAGTGTTGTTCTAGAATTATAAAGATTTACAATTTGAATTCTAAATCAATGTACGAGTACAATTAGGTGTAAAAGGGGTTGAATCATATTTGAATTCATCCATTATAAAAAAGAAATAGATTGGAACACAAAAAATTGAATGATTCGGTCCTTGATTGATACAACTTAAAACTTCAATAAAGATATGTTATTATCACTATTAAGCTGAATATAATTTCTTGTAATTCATTAATAATTGAATTTTATTTATTTAACAGGACTGTTAATAAAACAAATAGTTTTATAAATCTAATTTGTCTTGACTATTTGATCTTTTAGCGGATTGAGTCTTTAAAGAATCAAGTTTCATATATAAGAGTGGCTTAGAAGATAATCTTAGATGAGAAAGTATTAACACATCTTTTGATAATGAAATTGAATAATAGTAATGATGAGACTCCTCTCAATAATAAAAATTGTGTCAAACAAAAATTGAGGTTAGTACGATTTTAACGAATATTTTATTGAATAAAGTTTTAGGTTTTTCTTTTTTCTTTTTTCTTTTAACTTTACTTATATTCGATGTATATGTTAAATTTTATATATGCAATTTAAATATAAAATTTTTAACTGGAAATATTTTCGTTGCAAGTTTCAATTCAACTTTGTTATGTTCCTCGGCATAAACTTTTCTTGTAATGCTTATGGAGTCATGAACCTGTATCGTTCCTCATGTATGATGTTTTGATATAATTATTCTTTATCATATTATATAAATTGTAACATTTTAAATATTTTATATTATTCTTAGTTTTAAATTTGCATAACAATTAAATGATCTTTTTATATTAATTATAGTTATTGTTTATATGTGAAATAAGTAAAAATTAATACTAATAAAAATAAAAAGATAGTTGTTATTTCAAATTTATATTATTATGATTTTTTGGGGCATGTTTAATGTAAGATTAAAAATTATTTATCACAATATATTGAAGGATTATTTTGTTATTTATATTTTATAAAATTATTAAAAAAACGACTCGAAACTGTACCTAGCATTGATCAGTATCGATACCGTAGTGTATCAAAATTAAATTTGATACCAAGTTCAGCATGATATTCATAACATTATGCATTACTTTTTACTTATTATTCAATAATTGATTATAAGCATCATTATAAAATAACAAGTAGAATATAATATTTATCAATTTTTGAAATTAATAAAAGTTATAAGATAAGCAATAAAATGATGTTCAATAAAACTCATCTAACCCTACCATATATCTCTTCACGTCAAGCAGCCCCTCCCACCTCAAACAGCCCCTCTCACTAAGAAACGGAACAACAACATCTTCTCCACGAATCAGCAACTCCCACCATATCCAGGTTTTCCCTTTTCCTTGTTCATGGGTGTCTTTTCCTTTTTCATTTTTTATACTATGATCATCGTTCTCTTTTAGATCCATCGTTCGATTTAACTTTTCGTTTCATTTTCCCATCCTGTCTACATTCTTTTGCATCTTTTCCTTGTTCATGGGTGTCTTTTCCTTTTTCATTTTTTATACTATGATCATCGTTCTCTTTTAGATCCATCGTTCGATTTAACTTTTCGTTTCATTTTCCCATCCTGTCTACATTCTTTTGCATTTCTCGAATTTTTTTGTATATATCTAGATTTTTTGTTTGTTTGTTTTCGGCCACATTTTAAGTGAATCTTGTTCCATTTGGGATCTTAAGGGAGAAATATGTTGCACTAAGAAGGTAGAATATTGTGATGTAGAACTCGAGAGAATTGGGTTTATAGATTTATATGCATCAATCACCTAGGAAGCTTGTTTATGTAATTGTCTTTAAAAATTTTATGCTTGTTTATGTTGTTCAGAAAAGTAAGATTAATAACAGTATAAGATGGTTTGTATTGGATTGTGTTTGGAAAAAATAGGTGACACGATGGACTAGAGGTTAATTATGATAAAAATAAAAGCTGATGGATATTTTAGGTGGAATTATGAAATGGATAAGTGCATGCTTCAAGTTCTTAGGGAGCAAAAAAATAAAAGTCAAAAGGAGGATATAAACTTTAGTGCTAGTGCATATAGAGAGGTAATAAAGGAAATTAATGAAAAGTTTAGGGTTAAGATTAATCGAAGCAAAATTGTAAATCGCTTGAGAACTTTAAGGGAAGAAATGCATTTGGCAATATTTCTTGATGGCAAAAGTGGAATTGGATGGAATGATGTTACTAAGACATTTGAAGCTGTTCTAGAGGTGTGGCAAAGTTTGATATAGGTATTTTATTTAATACTTACCTAGTTAAATTTTTTTATATTTGTATTATTTTTTATCCATGAAGTTTGTTGACATAGTTTCTTGTATTTTGATTGATAGGTAAACGAAAAGGTGAAACATATTTGAGGAAAGCCTTTACCTAATTTGGACCTTGTTCGCGAGATCTATGAGAAAGATAGAGCTACCGAATCTGAAACTGAAAGTGAAAAGGTGAAAGTTCAAATATGGGAAAAGGAAAGGTGGGATATGAATATTGAAGACATTGATAATATGCAAACAAATAATGAGGTTCATTTAGAGAGTTTTTATCCATTTGAAAGCGAGAGTACTCCAACAACACCAACTCAAGCTCCCTCTTCATCAACTCCTTCAGTGTCGAAGCCACCCTACACGGGTAAGAAAAGAAAAGCACGAGTGGAAGATAAAATTTCTTTGGAATTACAAGTTATGTGCAATGCAATGAAAGAAATTGTACAAGCTATTGTAGCCACAAACCCTCGTGTTAGAAAAGAAGAGGAAATATTTGACGCAATGAAGGAATTAGGATTGGAAGGACGTGTTCTCTTGGATGCAGTTGTTGGCTTGTAGAGCATCCTAATTTTATTAGTGTGTTTTTTGCGTGTCAGTTGAACTACGTTTAGATTGGTTATCTAGGAAGACGGGTTGGTGTTAGGTTTTTATAGCTTGCTCTATTCAAGTGTGGAACTTTATGGATGATATAACTTGCTCTATGCAAGTATGAATGTTTTTTATTTAATTTTCTAATGTAACGATCTTATGTCTCCTTATCACAGGAACATATGTTAAACTTGTTATGATATTATGTAATTTGGAGTGAAATTTCAAAAATTGATAGTGCCTTGTAGTTGTCAATGCAAAAGAACAACTGCTCGTTCATGCATTTTTAAGTTTCCAAATTATAATAGTTTTCTATTATTTTCATAGCTCGATCTAGCCTAATGTCATTTGCAATCAATTTTTTCTTTTCATTTTAATAATAAACTTTTTTTATGATATCATTTATAATAAAATTTTATGTTTATAACTTGCTCTATATAAGTGTAAATGTTTATTATTTAATAAGATTATTTTTTAGTCAAGAGTAAAAATGTCATATGAAATAATTATATTCATTTTAATTGTGTTCCAAAAATTCAATTCTAATATTACTGAATTTGTTTCAAACAATATAAATTAAATTGAATTCAATCTCATTAACATAATTGAATCCAATACGTTAATGAACTTAAAAGTTTTTAAACAGCTCGTTAATCTATAGACGGAGCAAATTGGACAAAATATCCGAACTAGACATTGCGCACTTGATCTTTTTCTGATTTCAACGGCTACATCGCTAGACAAGGTCCGTTAAAAGAGAATCGACGTACACTGATATTGCTAACAAAAGTTGCACTCTGACACCCCAGCAAAGGAAGGCACATGCGCAACAGTCACCTTTATCCGTTGGAAAGAAGAACTCATACACACACTCACACGTGCCCCTGGCTCCTCCTTTGGAGTTCTCTGCGATTGTGACTGTGATCTTTTTTTTTGGTAGGTTTTGTCCTTTCCTTGTCAACTTTCAGTCATACATCAACCTCAACTTACAACATAATCTACGTAAGCCCTACTACTTACTAGGATAATAACAGCCAAAATCCGAATTATAAAGAAGCTGGAGAATTTAGATCACAAATCACTGTTCAATACATTGGCCGCAAAATAACTAATTTCCCAATTTGGCTATGATTTACAGGTTGTACAACCGAACAAAGATGATTTAAGAGACGGCCTTTGAAAATGGAAAAGATACCCCAGAAAAAAAGAAAAAAAAGAAAAAGGAACCTGTATAACTATGCTCAACAGAGCGACTAAAACCAACTCATACCAACTTATGCTACTACAGGAACATGATTTCCAGACAAGAAGCAGGTGAAGATGCAAATGGCCTACCGGACCTAAATAGGTTGCGGCACCGGCATTGCATTTATTCCTTTTAATTCTCTTCCAATTCCATGTCAGTCTCCATTTATAGATATCCCCAGAAGGGTTCTTCAAACGAGGAAAATTTCATCCTCCTGAAGCAAAACTCTTCCCGTCCAAGTAGTTCAGCTCACTGTTTTCTTCATCCGTAAAATCCAAGTATTTGAGATTGGCCGTGACAAAAGTAGTCAATTATATGGTCATTTACAGTGATTCATCCAGCAAGTCACTCACAAATAGAGCAGAAAATGAGTACTATCTTCACTCAAGAGGACAGCGTGATATTCATCATCAATTGGCTCAAAGAATTAAGGAAGTCACGAGGAAGATCTCAAGGTGAGGATGGTCGAGATGAAGCCTTCGCAAGAGCTTCAAGCATGTTTATGACCTCAGTGGTGTCATCCAAGTAGTACTTGGCTTTGCTTGGTTTCTGCCCGACAGTGCAGGCAAAAAAAGATGTGCTTGATGATAAGGTATCACCATTTATTGCACTTGCAATCATCTCAAACATGTCCTCATCCGATCTGTCATCACCTATACACAGCACGAAATCAGCCTGCTTACCGCGTTCAGCCATTGATGTAAAGATCTTTTCAGCAACCACGCCTTTGCTGATTCCCTAAAACCATAGAATAAAATGGAGTCACATATCATTTGCAACTGTAATCACCCATCTGAAAACAAAACACCTAAACAGTACTGAAAAGATGCAGCATTCTAGTTTTTGCGGTAATCTGTAATAGCAAGGCTCAATTGACAAATCAGATAAGTAATTAACATTAGAAGTGCTACTTTTTCAACACAACATGCATCATCTTATCATACACAATAAAGTCTTCACCAATATCAACTTTACTTTACCCTTGATACTAGAAAGTGCCTGATAGATTTTAAAAGCCAATAGTAAAACTAAACTCCTTATAAAGGCATTCTTTTTTCTGGCACTAAACAGAAAAATAAATTCCTGTAAGCAGACAAATCTACCTGTGGCTTCACTTCCACAATAAACTGACCACTTTTCACTGCAACAGGTTCGTTTGCTAGCACACTTTCAAGATGGTCCAGCATCTCCTTGGCTTGGCTGGCTCCAAAGCCTGGATCTGCATCCCTATGGTGCCAAACCAAAGCACTCTCTTTTGTCTCAATAGAAGAACCATCAGTGGATTCTGTATATAGTTTCATAACGGGCTCTGCTATTTGAATCCATCCAAAATCAGTACCTTGCCCACAGATTTCCCAATCCTGATTAGTCAACCACCTGTACATCATGACGTTAGAAAAATTAGAAGTAATATTTTAAGGAAGTAATAGCAATAGAGAATCGCATTACCTTATCAAGTAACCATGTTCAGCTGCAATTCCTAATTTTTCGCACGGAGAAAACCACTTGCCTAAACTATCCCTTCCTCTTCCACTTACAACAAATACAGTGTTCTTAACGTCGTCACATAGAGTGTTTATAATTGATATCACCTCTTGGCTTGGGGACTTGTTGATGGATGTTTGAGGCATAATTGTTCCATCATAATCCAACAGGATAGCCCTGTTTTTGGACCTTAAATAAGCACTCACAATAGCATCAATAGACAACTTTTTGAAATTAGGATCAAGAGCAACAACTCTAAAACCAAAGCCCAAACCAATGCCCCAACATCTTCTTCTAAAATGATCTTTGCAAGTCCTCTCCATGTCTTGAAAGAAGCTCCTTGACCAGT
>JAOSBL010000002.1:32875088-32889764 GCA_027568915.1 Erythroxylum roraimae | reverse complement strand
GTGGGAGCTTAGGTAGAGGACGTAGGTCTTAGCACCGAACCTCTATAAAAACAGTGTTTGCCCTTCTTCTCTATTCTTTGTATTTGATTTTAGTTAAATTGGTTTTGTGTGAATTAACTTCTGATTTTATTGTAGAGTTATTCGAAAAGCTTTAGAGATCTATTCAACCCCCCCTTCTAGATCGTTTACAAACACGTTATCCTTTAATTTCAGAAAATATACCCATATCTTTCTCGAATAATGGTTAATGAAAATAAAAAGTAACTGTATCCTCTATACATAAATTTTAATAAAAATAATTAAGGATGTTAGTGAAAGTTTGTAAACTAGAATCGAATTGGCCCTACATTACTTACCAAGAACATCAGACTCGTATAACTTTATCTTCCTAGTCCAACTACTCATTATCTCAAGTCCCTGCTCACTCATATGTCCCATTCTGCGATGCCATAATTTTGTACTGTCATCATTCTATCTTAATGATTATAATACAATCACTAATCTCATTTCTATCTTGCCCGTTAAAACATGAATTTCATGCTATAAATATATTTTAATTATACTCATGCCTCTTAACACTTTTAGTTGCCCATCACTATCATAAAAATTATACTCTTGACTATCAAGAGTATCCATAAAAATCATATTCTTCTAAAACTCAGGAGCATACTAGACATATAATGTTTTGTCAATTTTATCATGCATTGGATCTGTACTAAACTGATGACAATCTTTAAAAGAACATAACCAGTCTTTATTGAAGGATATACGATAAGATGCACTAATATCTATTACCCACCAATTTGCAGAATTAAGATTGCTAACAATAAAAAATTACTGCTTCTTTCATTCTCTTCTTCAAAACTATCTTGGATTACAATACTACTTACCTTTTTGTCTACTTCCTTTTGTTCGTTCCTCTTCTTTCATTGTGGATAGTCCCTCTTAAAATGCCTTTCTGTTTATAGGTAACGCATCAAATGACTTTAGCCTTCAATTTGGTTCGTGACTTTCTCATATTTTCAGTAATCTTTTCCTTCATCCTACCTTTGCTAATAAACAATCCCACTTCTGATCCATCTTCATAGGTGGTAGAGATGTTTTCTTTAATTCTTTGGACTATAGGGTATCCTTCACATTATTAACAAAAATACTCTCTCTCCCTTACAATATGGTATCAACAAAGTTTTCCTACGAATTATGTATGAACCACAAAAGGATTATGACTTAATTCTCATCCTTAATTTTAAACTCAACAGCATGTAAGTTTAAAATAATCATATTAAAATTATTAATGTGATCTTTTTTCATGTACTTTTTGTCATCATAAAGGTATACAAAGGTTTTTTTTTATATCAATGATCTATAAGTAATTTATGCTAATATTTACGTTTAAGTTATTTTCATAACGTATAGACATCTTAATAGCAAAATTTTAGCTTTGATACCAATTTTCACATTGAAAAAAATAAAATAGAAATAAAATAAGGAAGCAAAAAACACATAATTTACATAGTTCAACTAATATGTGACCTACATCCACGGATAAGGAGATATACTTCTTTTATTATTATGAGAAAGACAATACAAGAAGTTTGATACAACCTTCACCTTATACAACACTTATCAAGGTATCTATAAACTAGAATTATATGTAAGTAGTTTAAGGACATTGTAACTCTATTTCCAATAAATGTCTAATGTTAGTATAATTCTACTTCAACAAAGGTCTAAAGACAATGAAATTCTATTTCAACAAAGGTCTAAAGACAATGGACTTTTATTTTCGTAGAATTTGTACTCTTTACCACAATTTAAGGTGTATCTCTAATTCCAAATCACATTGACCAATTAAAATTAAATTCAAAGTGTGAGAGGTTTTTCAGAAAAACATAAAGTATAAGGATTGTAAAATAACTAGCCTTAAAAAAGAGTAAATGTGAGTTAGTTTCACCAAAACTCTTAATTTTGTAAGTATTAGTCACTTGCCCAAAAAAAGTAATTTGTTATTGATTATCAATTAGATATTAAATTAAACAAAATTTATGTTTGACATTGTAGTTCAAATTAGTTTTAGAAAACGTTTCATAATTCAATCTACTAACTTTTAACTTTGCAAATAATACAAGCATGCCAAATAATATTTATTTTAGCTAGGTTACCTCTCCATTCAGTAAATTTACATGAAATAGGAAATTAGGTTACCTATCCATTCAATAAATTTACATTGATAAGTTTTGCAAACCTTTGGATTTGTTGACATGCCTAGGTACTTATTGCTGCCAGAGGAAAATGCCATATGCTAGGCTAGCATATGACCTGTAACATGACAAACAAATAGTTGAATGTGCTCCTTTTCAAAATAAAGTACATTAATGCAACATATAATATTGTCCATTAATTGAGAAACCTTGATTTGTTCAGTAATTGGTGCTCGTGGGCGGCATCCAGGCTTTGCAATGTGGAGAAATACGTATTGTACATCAACAAACAACGATGATTCTAACATACGCGCGGTGAAATCAATGGCTTAATTGATTCGCCTTTGTTTAATTATTAAGCAATACATCATGACAAGGTAGGAATTAACACGAGACTAAAACTCCTGTAGGTTGGATATAAAAAAAGGTTGTACAAAACTATCAATTTTTATGTTGCATGATCTTCTTCTTCTTGTATTCTCTGCCTTGTATATTGTACCTGTATAATTTTTTATGAAAGACCAAGTAGTTTATGCATAGCAGATAATAACATGTCTTCGTCCAACGCTGGAAAAGTGCACGTCGATTTCTCAAGTGCATTGGTGGAGCAATGGGACGATGCATACCAGTGGATACCAGTCTTCGGAGCTTTTGCAGCTTTTGCAGTTTCCTTCACCGCCGGTGCCAATAATCTCGCTGCTCCGGTATGTGTTTCTGTTTTGATCTTCTTGATGATCCCAAGTAGCAAACATGCTAGCTAGACATCATGGAAAAAGCTGTAGAAATGTTTCTCTGTGGTTGAATTGGCAGTTCTCGACCCTGATAGGATCAGGAGTTTTGTCTATCTTTAAGGCCTCAATCATTGCTTGCTTTATATACTTTCCTGGAGCGGGCTTTGCAAGCAGGAGTACTACAGTGGCTGATTTATTTAGTCATGTAAGGAGATGAACATATGTTGGTTCGTAATTTCAAGTACTTTATTTTATCCAACATGTCGGATTTCATTTATGCACAAACATATACTATGTGTATTTATAAATGTGTGTGTGTGTACGTATATGTATAGATACACAGACGATATAGTCTCACTTTAAAACCATAATTAACTACCACAAACGGTCATGCCGGCATTGCAGTTTCTCAAAGAAAATCAACCAAATGAAGGTTTTCTGATGTGGAGCATGGTAGTTGCTCTCCTCACTGCAGGTACTCCTTGAACAAATGTATGTTGTCTAACACATATTGGTTTTGCTATAATACATGTTGGTAAGTAAGTGATACTTGGTAATTGTGATTGTTAAAAACCATATTGTTATTGGGTTTAGAGTATTTTCCAATAATTATTAAATTTCTCTAATCTTGGTTGCGAGTAGCAATCTGGCTTTCAATAGCAACATATATGGAGTTACCAGTGTCCCCAGAACAGTCAATACAGGGTGCTCTTTTAGGAATCATCCTTTGCACCGAAGGATTTGGCTACATACACATGTCGAGTAAGGTAACCAACTTATGTTATCCGTCCTAATTATGACATCCCATATTTTCATTTTCCGATACGAAGTTTCCATGATTATGTACATGTTTAGAATGTGGAATCACTGCTTAAATAATCATGCAATGTTCCACACTTCGAACTTATTCTCAACTGATAGTTTGATGCAGAAAGAAAAGCATCACTTTAATGGCGGACTCTTTTGGATATTCCTTGAATGGACTATTGCACCATTCGTCGCTTGTGTATGTGCGTGCTTGCTCTTCCTTCTGTTCAAGGTCCTTCTACTTCGCCATGAAAATGCCAGGAAAAGGATTCTAGCGTTCCTTGCTATCGACTTTGGAATATCCGCAGGATTGCTTTGCCTCTTTGTCATATTTCAGGTTGATGTTTGTCAGTACAGTTGGACACGTAAAATGTTTAGTTTACAACCTCTAGAATTCCTTATTTTGTCTTCAAATTTCAGTATTGATGAACACGTAAAGTCATATTTTTTGACAGCCCAATTCTTTCTGTTGATTACGTTATTGCAGATCGTGAGAGGCTTAGTACCTGCGAATAGATGGATCACAATGATTGCTGTAGCAGCAGCTACATTAATTGGGGCAATACTTTCTCTGGTAAAATTCCTATGTACATTAAGAGCCTTGAAACTTGTATATCTCTTAAGAAATCATTCCCTGACACCAGTTTCTGTTTTTCCATCTTTGGCATTGGACCAGGCAGTGGCAATTCCAATTGTTATAAAGAAATTCAAGCGGCCAGATCATAATAAGTCAAACACAAATGACAAATTTGGGAATCTGGAGTGCGAAACAATTCAGGAACAAACAGAAGACGAAGGTAAGAATGATGGTGATGTTGAAGACATATTAAGAGACTTTATGCAATCCAGAGTGCTTGAGACTGTCTATGAAGAAGAGGAGAGGAGCTGGACCTCCCCTGACAGACCTCAACATGGTGAGCAGATGCAACCTGTTTCGTCAACGACAATATCTACAGATCAATCAGCAATTTTTGGACAATGGGTTGAGCCTACAACTGCCCAGTTGTTTCAGATAAGGAGTTTTCAAAGGATTGATAAAGCGAAATCACCAGCCAATGCCACCTACACATACATCAGAAACCTTGCAAAATCCGCTATAAACCCAGTAAGTCTGCTGATTTCATATCATAGTTTGACAACCGAGGACGAGAACTTGAAGTTAGTTCTTAGTTACACATAAAGATTTCACGTGTGAACTGATGCAGGCTATCGAGTATGACAAAAGCACCCTCTTTCGACATTCTTTAGCTGAAAAATACAGCGATATGGAGAAGTTCTTCAAATTTCCACATCTTGTGGCTTCGTTTATCTTCGCGTATGTTCATTTTTGTACCTGAAAGCCAAGAAGAAGCTTATGTCGTTGCTTGTAGTACTCTTTCTCTAATATATTCACATGCAGGCTTATTCAGTCCGCCAGCGAGATAGCTGCTCTTACAAGTCCATTTGCTGCCGTTGTTGATGTGTACAGAAACAGATCTAGATACTCCGGAAACTGGGAACAATTGGTAAGTTTGGAAAAGATAATCCATGCAAATTATAAATTACTAAACACTTCGCGAGCAAGACTTGGTGCTGTCAAGTTCAGAACAGCAAGTCAACTGCATGAGTACCTGCGCAGGCCTATGCATATTTCATATTGTTTTCTGATAGTGAAACTTGTTCAATTTAAGAAAAGTTACACTCAGTGAGTCTTGGATTAACCAAGTTCTTTTTTACTTTGACTAAATCATCAGAAGTCTGTACATGTGACATGGTGGTGCCGATCAATAGGTGGCCTTGCTGCTGCAATTGGGTTTTTGCTATGTGGGTGGCGTATGACTCGATCTCTAGGAGGCAAACTAACGTACATAAGCAACTCAAGAGGATTGGCATCACAACTCTCTTCAGTTATAGCAGTGATAATTGTGGGTAGATTGCATGTTCCTGTTTCACCTGTATATGCTTTTGTTGGATCGTTAATAGGAGTTGGTATAGCTGACAACTTGTGGGTATGTTCTCGTCAATTTTCTTCAAGACTTTCAAAATTGATTATAACACTCACTAATCTTTGTACCTTGAATTGGCTTTGTGGTGGTTGCAGAATGTGAACTGGAAACTTTTCGTGAAGTTCCTGTGTGGGTGGGTCCTGACCATTGCATTTTGCTGTGGGATCGGTTATGTAATCTTCTGTGCTTCAACACGCTCACCATCTTATATCGTGCCTTGATCTTCCAAACTCCGCACCATTCTTTGACGTTCCACCACATTTTATGATGTAAAATGTTATATACTCAGACGACAAATCATTATATATACATGTGTATGAGAGTCATATATATCCACATGTACCGAAGGCCAATCCTTCTTCCAATGTTGGAGAAACAAGTAACTTTATCATGAATCTCAATTTTTTATTTCTGGGTAAAACTTGGAAGACAAGAGTTAGGATTCACTGATCTAAACTTGTGGTTCAAGCAACTCTGCTCGAGAAACAGAATGAGATAAGGACTCGTGTGATTTAGCAGGATTATTAATGTTAAGTTACAAGAACAACCCTGTTCCAGGAAGTAGAAAATAAAAGACACAAATAAAAGAGGAGGCATGGAGTGTGTATACATTATTTTTCATTGGTGGTGAGAGCAGCTCCCTAAGTCGGACGAAAACTGAAGAGATTCTGTTTCCCACATCGGAAGGAGGAAGAGTGAGGCAAAGGAGTAGCGCGTTCAAATAGAAGGCCCATAGCAACTTGACAACATACTTACCTGGACGGGGTCAATGGGTGATCAAGAAGGCCCATGGCCTAGGGTGGTGACCTCCATTGCACTTGGGAGGGGTGCCACACTAAGGTCTCCCCAAAGTGGGAGAGCCTACGTCAAAATTTGTGGTAGAGGGGGCCTGCGTTCGCGCGGCCCCTGCCAGTTAAGTTTGGAAATTTTATATCGAAGTAAATATTTTGAAAAATAAATTTTTATAATAATTATCAAAATTGAATTAAATAAAATAAATAATTAAATCATTTATTAAAAGATTAATTATGTCAAAGTATTATTATTTAAAAAATGAAAGTTAATTTTTATAAAATTGAAATTAATTAAATAATTTTGAAAAAAGAAGAGAAGGGAGGGAAATTAAAGAAAATTTATAAAAAGATTGGTTTTCTATTTTTTAAAATTTTCGGTAAGTTTTTAAAATGTATTTAAATGGTGGCAAGGATTATTCTAAATTTGGATAGCTCATTTTTTTTTTTAAAATCTTGCAAATTACATAATTTCAACAGGTTATTTCAATTAATATTATTCAAAATGAGTTGACATTTGACCAATAAATAAATTCGGGACAGTAATCAAATCGGTACCTAAACTTAGCTCCTACGCCTAAACCATCAAAATAAGTACGATAAGAAAGGAAGGAATTATGAGCAGAGGCTATTACTAGAATAGTCCATTATATTATTGAATGACTACGAGAATAGGAATTTGGTCTTATCATTACCAAGTTGGTCCACGGGTGCAAAATAATATACCTACCTTATTGTTCTTATCTTACTGTTAGTATAGGATAATCAATGAACCATATTAGGTTGTCACAATTAGTTTATGCACTAGTGCCATTGGATTGGTTATTAGTTTAATGATAAAATAATTTAAAGATATTATTCATCTTGTACATATTTAGATGTATATGATAAAAGTCTCATTAGATAATTATACATTGCAATTGAAATTATAATGCAATTATAATTGTGAGATTCATATTATATTTATGTATTATCCCTAAATTGTTCCTAATTAGTGTTCTATTAACGAGACATTAATAAAACGTAAAAAGATTAGTATACATTATGTTTTCCCTTATGAAATAAGTAGTTGATCTCATAGATTAAAGTATAAATATACTTAAACAAATTTGTGGATGCTTGTTAGAGAACAAATTCATAAACTGACCCAACATAAGAAATCTATTAAAACCTTACTTATATGTTTATGAAAATTCTTATTTTTCATGATTGTATAAGTGATCCTTTGACTTAAGGTCTCCAAAGTTATCTTGTATAGGAATTGATATGTTTTGATACTACTTATGACATATTTTAATTATGGATTAGCTCATTCAGCGGTCATTGAATGTTAGAATAAGCTATATGAAGGTATTTGAGTGATCAAGATAAGATTCATCACCCTAAAATAATTAGGGAGAAAGTTTTGTTGTACTCAATTAGTATTGATTCGATAAATCCTTGACCAAAGTGCAATGACGTTTTGCTAATAGTTTACAAATATCATTAGTTAAAATAGTAGCTAATGATAGAGAAATAATATGACAGGACTCAAAATATAGTAGACATTAATTCTATGCTCCATGTCTAATTGGCACATTGTATGATGAAATAATTGAATTGCATAAAAAATAATGCATGGAAAGGTTAATTAAATCATTTTGATATTTTTAAATATTTGGGTAGTTATGATGTGTTGATAGACATCAATCTTAATCTATGGATATAAATCGTTTAATTAAAGAATTAAAGACAAATTAAAAAAGTTTAATTTATCTAATCCTAAATATGATTTAGGGTTATAATTTGTGTATCCATTACCAACATATTTGGGAACCTAATGAGTCTCACATAAAGAACGAGTTGAAGAGAGTAAAGATATTTTAATTAAATTAGATATGATTGTAAAGTTTGAGAAAATTTATGATTAAATATGAGATATTTAATAAATAATGATCAATGTGAGATATTGTTTCTTATTTGAGCATCATTGGTATTTAATTAGAATTATTTGTAATTTTAATTAAAGTTTCATTGAAATTAGAATTTAATTTCAATTAAATTATTAAAATGTATAAAACCTATTATAAATAGGCTTAAGCTCTAATGAAGCTAACACTTCTTGCTTAACACTCTCTGTAAAAGTTCAGATACTGTTAAAGTTGGACACTTGTGCTACTACGGTGATTAAGATGAACTAGTCTTGAAAATAGTTCGATGGATACAACAAGAAAATAATCAAATCTTTAAAATAAAGTATGAATTATGATATATGCTTTATTATGATTTATGTGTTGATCATTTTATAGAATTAAAGTCATCTTGGTTTTCAGGAAATTAAAATACAAAAAAGTTTCGTATTTATTTCACTGCAGTCGAGATCAGATCCTGTATTACAACTAACTACATAAGATATGAATTGATCCTTAGTTAAGTCCCTATTTGATGCTCATCAATGAAGGTGATAATATATCATTTACCTCCATTAGAAACAAGATTGATTAGCCTACAAATATTCAAATGTAGAATAGTTAACAACTTTCCTGCTCTTCAACTTTTTCCTTTTGGAAATGGATCTTGATGTTTTTTAGTAACTATACACTCCTCACACATATTTGAGGTGTCGTGAAATGCAAGAGACCAATAACTGTTGGACTCCAATTTTTTTTATTTATTAGTGATTTATTTGTTTCATTATTTTTATAGTTGAGTCATCGAATTAGCAAGTATGAATATAAACTAGAAATTAGAAGTTAGAATAAAGTGTTAGAATTAAGTTGGAATTAATATGGTGTTTAATGGGTTAAGAGAGTTAGTAAACTTAGAATAAATGAAAGAAGGGGCAAACTTGGAAGAGACTTACTAATGGAGGGTAAAATGGGAAGAAAGCCCATATAAGTTGTCTTGAATAAGAAGGGAAGAGAGTGTCGTGGAAGCTAAGAGAGGAAAGAAGAAAAACGTGAAAAGAAGAAGGAAAGAAGGAAAAATTGTGAGAAGAAGAAGAAATCAAGCTTCTAAAGTAAGTTCATCACCTTTTCTTCTTGCTTTATTAAAAAAATGGGTTTTGTGTTGAAAATAGTTAGAGGAAGAAGATGATTGAGAGAACCCAACCGATTCTAGGGTTTCTAAACTAGGTCCTAGGTTTTCTAACCTAGATCAAGTGTGGGTAGGTTAAATTTGAGTTAAATTTATGTTTGTAAATTTTTTTTTTGTGATTTTCTGAAGTTTATGAATTTCTTTGGAATGTTGTTTTAAATGGAACCTTGGTTGTTTTAGGAAACCAAGGAAATCTTACCCAAGAGCAAGGAGAAATGTAAGTTTGACTTGGATTTTCGCAAGCTAATTGGTGGGTAACATATTTATGGTTATAGTGTAATTGGCCAAATTCTTGCCTATGTGTGTATGTTGAAATTGACTTGTTTGTAAATGTTGAAAAATGCATGATGAAATATGATTTTGTTATACCTCAAACGAGGTCATGACTTTTGTATTAAATGAAAAGAAGACAAAGCAAAAAGTATGAGCATAAGAGAAACGAAGATGTGCTTTTATTGGGCGAGAGTGGAACCATTCTGTTCGTCACGTGCATGTTGACAAGAGCCTTCTCCCGGCTGCCCGCTTGTGGTATATGAGCTCCGAAATTGGACTCATTTTGTTCATGGGGTAAACTTCGGCTTCTCCATTCTGTCCTCATAGAACCCTCGAGCCATTTGCTATGCATTGCATCTTTAACTTGTCAAGTATGCTGCATTTGAGTGTTATGTGCTATGAATGTTAAACTAAATTGAAGAATGCTTGAATTATTGAATATAAGTGTATATATATACATATGCTTGAATTTGTGATCAATTGCCAATGACTATAAATATGTTAGTCACTGAGCTGTGTAGCTCACCCCACTATTCCCTCCTCAGGTGCAGAACGAAAAGAGTAGCAATCCTTGCAAGGTATCGGAAACTCCAAGATATTAGGAACTTTTGTAAATAAGTTAGTTTGATCACTTTTGGATAGCTACATAAGCATGTAAACATTGAGCTTTCTGTATATGTTGTAAATTGTGTTAAGTCCTCGCTTATAATGTTATTATGTAAATTAACGTCATGTATGAGTTTCTGAGGATTTGACAAATGAGTTTAGAACTGAAAAGTTTCCCTTCTGTATGTGCATGTTTCTTTGGTAGTTGCACATTTCAAAAATACAAGTTTCTCCTAGTTGTAGAAATTGTGTGCCGAATTCAGGGAAAAAACTTGGACTAATTTAGACTAAATTAGTCAACGTTACCTCTGAAAAGTTGTAGCTTACCTTTCTAGCTTTCCATCGATATTTAGTATGAAATATTTGGGCTTAGGAGTCAAAAGTTATAGTCTTTATAAGGAGAGACGTATTTTTTGTAAAGACGCTTCGTCTGTGATGACGTCATATCGTCTATGAAGATGTATCGTCTGTAAGGATGATTCGTCTGTAAGGTTGTATCGTCTGTAAAGACGCTTCGTCTGTGATCACATCATATCGTTTGTGATGACGTCATTTCATCTTAAGACTTTGCATCGTCTTAAGTTGACTTTGCTTCGTCTTAAGTTGACTCCATTCGTCTGCTTTGTGTCATTCATCTGCTTCACATTCATCTGCTTTTCTGTATTCGTTTGCTTTTCTACATTTGTCTGCTTTTTCGCATTCGTCTACTTTTCCGCATTCGTCTGTCCCGCATTCGTCTGCTCCACATTTTTCTGCTTCGTATTTGTCTGCTCCGCATTTGTCTGCTCCGCATTCGTCTGCTCCGCATTCGTCTGCTCCGCATTCGTCTGCTTTTTCGTATTCGTCTGCTCCGCATTTGTCTGTTTTTTTGCATTCGTCTGCTCTGCATTTGTCTACCCCACATTCATCTGCTTTTTCACATTCGTCTGCTTTCCCGCATTCGTCTGGTCTGCATTCGTCTGCTTTTTCGCATTCGTCTGCTTTCTGTTTTCTCTATAGTTGACCCTCCACTTCTTCTGCACACTGTTCATCTTGAATCATCTGGTCAAAATTTTGACCCTCCAGATGATAAAATCCGTTATCAAGGTCTTCATAAAAGTTGTAGATCTTGAAGTCTTCTTTCGAATAGTCTAAAGAATTATTTAATTCGACGTCTATAGAGAAAGTTATGCCTTTGTCCCTAAATAAGTTCGATAGGGTCAAGAACAAGTATTGTTTCGGTTAATTAAATGTCTCCGAATGCTGGGCTCCGGAAGCGGGGTCCAGCAATAACTCTATTTTTATATTGAAGTGTTTGTAAATCTCCAAAATTGAGATGACATAATGAAATTGTCACATTCAAGCTTGATAAGCTAATTTTACTATAAAATATAAACGATTAATGTTGTTGAGGTAGATAAGCAACATTATGTTTACTTTCATTACAAATTGAGCAATTAATCCAAATTTTGTCACCTTAAATTCGACACACTCCATATTTTATGGAAATCTCATAACCCTTTTTTTACAATTGACCAATACCTAACATATTAGTCTTTAGATCTGGTACAAAGGACATTAGGAATGGTTTGATCAACATTACCTTTAGTTTAAATGATTACTTATCTTTTTCGCATTACTGAGACTTTAGAGTTGTTTCCAATTTAACTGTATCTCATAATAATTCATCTAGACTGGACAATACTAACTTATCTATACTTATATGATTGTTATAACTAATGTCTAGATACCATATATTTTTGTTATGGACTTTTTTTCATAAAAAACCATTAGCAAAGATATTTCCCCTTATTATTTTATAAAATACAAATTTCTCCATTATTTTTAGACAAGATAATACGATATTTAGATTTGTCATGTCCAAACCTGTGGCATCTAAACTTATCCCTTACCTTTAGTTTATTAGATGCGGAATGAGATCCAGAATGTCCACATCCTCGTCCTGGCCCATTTCCTTGTGAATCATAAGATTAATTATTTTGCCACTGTTGGTTCTTATAATCCTTTGATTCTTTGTTGTTTTGTTTTTCTTCTGTGCTATTTGAAGCCATCGATTGATTACTAGTGCATGCTTATATTGCTTACTCATCCTTCTCTTGCGGATTAAGTTTTTGTTCATAAACTAACAATGAACTTTGCAGTTTATTAAGTGAGAGCTTATCTAAATCCTTGAAATTTTATATTGAGCAAAAAATAAAATTAACTTTAGAGTCACAAATCTAAATATTTTATCAATAATAGTGACATTTTTAATCTTGTCATTATGAATCCACATCATGTTGGCAATACACATAAATCAATAAAAATACTTCATAATTGATTCACCAAACTTCATTCTAAGTGTTGCAAATTCTTACAAAGAGTTTGAAGCTGTTACCTCCTTGCTTTTGTTGAACTTTAATAGTTCTTCTTTATAGAGTCCCAACGTTGTTTAGAAATGTCCTTGGAGAGAATAGTCTTAAGGTAGAATAATCTATAGCTTGGAACATACAGTTTTTTGGCTTAAGATCCTTTAACTTCATACCTTCAATTTATGCTTTTTATACTCAAACCCTGTTATGTCATTTATTGGTTCTGGAATTTCATTCAAAACGACTTACTATTACTTGTCTGATCTCGAGAAATTCTCCATAAACAAGTTCCAATGATCATATTGTAGAAATTTATCTGCCATTAATTAGATTTTGCTATAAAATAAAGCTTTCACTTATATTTATAAGTATTTTGCTCTAATACCATTGTTATTCAATAGTAGATAATAAAGTAGTAGCAAATAGATAAAATAATAAAGAAATTGGGAGGAATTTAGGCTTTATTCATCAAAATAAAAAACTTTAATTAGGATAAAAATCAAACAAAAAAAAAAGAAAATAACAACTAAATACAAAAGATATGAATGAACTCTTAAAATCTTGCTAGGTGTAACAAATTGTACTAAGTATTAACTAATTCCTATAGACTGGGACACGTGAAACTATTGACTTTTATCTAATAAAAAGTATTAATGAAAATGAATCGTGTGGTTTCTTTAGAGTCAAATTGCTAGAAAGTTTTTAGTTAGGCTGCCCTCTAGCATATGATGATGGACAACTTGGGCTCTAGTACTCTTCTGCCTTTGACATTAAAGCTTTAATTTGATGGTATCATTTCTTTGTTATTTCACACCACTTTGTTCTAACCTATGGTTTCTTTGTATAATCTGTAGGAAAATCAAATATAGATAAAAATGATCATTTATTATCATATCCATCACTAATCAAATTATAATCAAATTACTTACTTGAATTTGATTATATTCCACGGTTGAGAAACACTTGTAAAAAACTTCTTTTTTGAAAAAATGATCCTTTTAATTGTGTTTTGTTCATATGATTATCATCAGCCATTTAATTGATCATTATCTCTTATCTGTATATAAATTTCATCTATTCTTTAATAGTTAACAATCAAAAGTCACACGTAGCACTCATTACGTGTGTATTTTCATTGTCAGCCATCATGTTTTATTTTGGTTTATTGAAGCATTACAAGGTGGGTTTTCCTATAAGTTGGTAAGGGAATAATGATTAGAGTCAAAGATTGACTTTACATGTCACTATATATATATATATAAGATATAAATCACAATATTTTCTAGAACCATAAAAAATGAATAAATTTGGATACTTCACAAGCTCTTTTTAGTTTAAGAGAGTATTCATTTGATACAGTAATTTTTATCATCTAATAGTTTTTTTTAATTAGATGTGAGTAACTTACATAACTATTATATTATATAATACCTCATTTCTATACTTTTCAATAAAAAAGACACCAACACCTACTCGTTTAGTTTGATTTCCTTACATTCACAATAGACATATTGTACTTCACTATAAGAGTAGAGCTAGTTACATTACTATATCCTTTCCATAAAAAATCATATTACATAAGTTATCATGAACATGACATCTAGTTTGAAAGATGTTCTCCCTTTATTGGTTTAACTCATCCTCCTTGATTTGAAGATTTAATGCTCTCTTGGTAGCAAGCAAATCACCTTTAATAATGTACTCAACCCTACCAATACTAGAATCATCAAATGTTAGCATATGTTATCATTTTTACCTTTATTAAGGGTATATTATCTTATACTCCCTCTGATTCATAATAAGTGTCGTTTTAGATACATTTTAATTATTCAAAATAAGTGTCATTCTTGACTTTG